>CAKNWW010079628.1:0-11270 GCA_932074435.1 Andricus kollari
GGGGGGGGGCTGACCATGAAGAAAAAGGGCAAAAATGGCGTCCGAAAAATAAAATTACTTTTCTCTTTGAATAATGTTAGTAAGTTGGGGTATTTTCTGAAATTAATTTATTATTGTTTATAACTATCTTCTTCTATATTAATGGTAGATAGTTGTAGTTTTTCTAAAAAATTTAACTTTTTGTCCACTTTTTACTCAGTGAGATAATAATAATGCAAGTTAACAAACATAATTGTTTAAACACTTATTATGGTTTATAACTATCTTCTCATAATTTTTCAGCTTTTTTTAACTTTTTAGTTTGGAAGAAATGTGGACGTCCGCATGAAAAGGACCCTTATGACCGGTATAGAGTTACATACAGTGTCATATAGCCGGATAAGTTCCCGGCATTTTAAGCCAATGACGAATCTTTTAGGTTAAAAAACGAGTCGCCGGGTCATTTTTGAAGTTGGAACTTCGAAAAGCCACTTTTCGAGAAAAACGCATTTAATGTTGGCGAGAGACATAAGCGCACATGTTACACTTTTTCTTTGAAAATGAAATCTACCCATTTCCGCTTGTTTGAATGACATAAATATATAGTATCAAAAGATTAAGTATAGGTATTAATATTATTCCCCACTTAAATCCGAAAATAATAATTTTTACCCTGACTTAGAAAAACGCGAATATCTCCCAAACATGCGGACGGTACAAGTAATATGTATCAATAATAACTTAAACAAAAATGCTCTCAAGGAAAATTTGTATTTAATATGATTCATATAGAAATTTTAAAGATTATTTCAAACATCTATTTTATTTCAGACAAATATATTAACAAAAAAGAAAGAGATTGTGTAAGAAATGATTCACCCTATTGTTCATTTATTATATGTTCAGAACTAACAAGCCAAACAAAACTTTTAAAATTTCAGAAAAAATGATTTTTATTAAATATCTAGCATTACTATAGAAGAAGATATTTATAAACAATATCAGTTTGTTTAACTAATTAAATTTGTTAAATTTCACTAATTATTAACCCACTCTAAACGAAAAGTGAACAAAAATTGGAATATTTCAGAAAAAACGAAAATTTCTGCATTCTTGAAAGAGAATATCATTAAAAATAAAAACAAATTGTTTAAACAATTATTTCTGTTAACTTGAGTTAATTATTATCTCACTCTAATTGAAAATCCGAGAAAAAGTGGAATATTAAAAAAAACTGCAACTTTCTCGCATTGTTCCTCGCATTATTCTGAGACAATATTATTATAAATAATACTAAATTATTATAAATAATACTAAATTATTATAAATAATACTAAATTATTAAAAACTTATTTCTGTTAAATTTAATTTGCCTCGATCTAATTAAAAATTGAAAAATAAGTTGAAAAATTCGGAAAAACCGCGATTTTTAAAATTTATTTCAAGAGAAAATTGCTAAAAACAATGATAAATTGTTCAAATAATTCATGTAAACTTTTAGTTATCAGTATAAAAGTATTATTTTTTATATTAGAAATAATTTATATTTTAAAAAACCGGAAAAAATTATAATTAATGCCAGAAACTCGCGAAACCCAATTTTTTATTTATGATGTTTTTTTGGGACACTATAAAACAGACTTATGGGGGTGATATTTGAAAAATGAGTTTTTATTCGTATTCTATTGCTCATTGTGAAAATAAATGTTGAGATTCAACTCTATAAAATAAGTTATGCTGCAAGTATGCTCTTATATCTTTCTGTTCCTAAGATATCGAAATTTTTATGGCTTTTACCGGCGCCAAATAATTTTTTTCAATCGGACACAAAATGAGAGTTTTGTCCTTCACTGTAAAAAAAATTGGTTGAAAATTACCGCATTAATCAGTGGACACAGAAATACCAGTGATTAACGTGGTAATTTTACAGCAATAGTTGAAAATTAATGTGATGCTTTAAAATCACATGCAGACAGGAAAAGTCCCGCAATATCATATTATGTTCCTCTTGTAAAATTCAACTGTCAATGTAAAATGGCATAACCTCAAAATTGATATAATATTATAACTCATGGCTATAACTCCGCGCATCAGAACATGTATACTCATAGCAATATGAATTTATCCTAACTTCATGTATTGAGGAAACGGATTAAGAACTTAAATATGTTACATTCTATACATAAAACACGCTAACGCGTTGTTATCCTGTAACACCCGCCCGTCAGCAATTTATTTTCCTCTGCAGCGTCATCAGCGGTTAACAGTGGAATTAACAAATTCTGGTAAAATTTCCATCGGTCTGCTTTTTTACACTTTCCATGTAAATTGGATTACAGTACATTTTGTTATTTTAAAGAAACCTGGTAAAATCGCATGATAATATCGATTACAATATGGTTGAAATTTACCACGTTAATCACTGGTATTTTTATGTCCACTGATTCCTGTGGTAATATTACACTTTTACGGTAAAATTGATACCAATATTGTGAAATTGCACTGTTAATCGTTGCAAGTTCACAGTAAACTTGTAGAATTAACGCATGAATCATAGTAAAACGTTTACAAGCCTACTTGCAATTTTCAACCACATTTTTTACAGTGTTTGTATTGGCTACAATTCTTATTCATAGGATATTTGATAAAAACTAATGTGTATATTTCAAATAAAAAATCGAAAAATACGAAAATCTCAGTTTTTAGGTAAATTTGATGCTCGCAACCTCTAAAAATTTTTTGTTCAAGTCTGAACAAATTAAGAGTGTATTTTTCACATAGAAATCAAACTGTTGCGATAATGCTGGCGAAAATTAAAAAATATATATTTTGTGAACCACCCTAATTCACAGTTTAGATAGAAAATTCCATTGCACATCTAATTATCTAATGATTAGCTATTGAATATAATAGAAACTGTGCAAGTTAACTCTGAACCAAAATTTGCTTTCATGAAATATGTATAAAAGCAAATTTGGCTTTCATTACTTCAGAGGTTTCCCTTTGCTAAATATTTAATCAAATTCGGAGACGACGCCAGAAAAGACCATGTCGTTACGTAAACATTAGACTTTCTGATTAAAAACCATTAAGTGGCTCCATCCTCTGGCGAGACGATCAAGCTGTGTAAATTGATAACAAGTCGGTGAAAAAAAAAGATATACGAGTTCGTCAATACCGACTCTTTACTCAATTGATATAATATTAATAATAGAAAAGTGTAATATTAAAAAGGCTAAATTAGCTTTATGTAGCCGACGGCAAATTTTTGAGGCGGTAGACAGGCAGAAAATAATGTTTTATTTTAATCTTATAGTTCGAATGTTTTTCAAACTATATTGTATATAATCAACTGTACATTATATTTTTATGTTTGAAAATGACAAACGATGAAATCGTGTGCTTACATGCATGCGCTTACGTACCAACCATTATGTAAGGATTAATCTCTATAAGGTTAACGAGATAATGACAAAAATATTAGATAGATAAAGACAGTAAAGGCCAATTAGAACAAGATGCATGTAGATATTGTAAAGAGGATGCTGGATGTGAATGTATTTCTAGATAAGAAGTAACATTTAATTAATTATTTTTTACAAAATGTATAGGATAAACCTGCTGTAAAAAAGATCGAAGGGGCTGGGAAGAAACAGAAGGGGCTAAAAAAATATGAAAATTGACAGAAAAAGATCCAATAAAATTTCTTAGTTACAATATATTATTACAATTTTTATTACTTCTTGTCCAAAATTTGAACTTCACTAAATTTTATTAATGTTCTTATTCTTTTTATCAGTTTTTATCAGTTCATGGCATTTCTCTTTTCAATCATTCAGTTTTATCCGGTTTTCCCATGGTTTAATTCTCATTCTAAATCAGAATGTATTTTTTAAAATGTAAAGTTGGACTTCCTCCATTTTCATCAAATTTGCAAAGGTATCTGTAATCTACAGTCTGTTCTAGACTGTATGCAGGATAACTTTTAAAAGAAACATCATATTCGATTGAGCTTTGAGACACATTTTTAAGACATAAAAATAAAGTACGAGTTCATTAACGAGCCTTTTTTGACCAACGGTTATGGCTTCGATCATCCAAAATCCTTTTTAATAAATTAAAAATTCAATTTTTTGGTCAAAGTATGCGAGATTAAAAGAATGCTAAAATTCAATATTGCACATCTCAAAAAGATCTAAATATTTGCTTGACCTTATTTTTTGATATAATACATAGTTTTCGTTTTCATCCTGAAAAAATGTCATTCCATTTTTCTGTCAACCTAATGGTAGATACGAAAAAAATGTTAAAAAGTAGAATCGTTTATCACAAAAAGATCTACAAATTTGCTTAAGACAATTCTTCGATTAACACGGTTCCGTAGCCGTTTTTGAAAAAGAAAAAATTTCCAATGTCAAAAATCGAAATATCCAGATTTATCAAACACGAAGCGAGATATTAAAAAAAATGTGGAAAGCGAAATTGTTCCTTGAAAGTTGCTACAAACAGAAATTTAATCATTATTAATCACATGTTTTTTGACACTACAAAATTTTTATCATAAGCTGATAACATTTTAAAAATAAAAAAATATCTTCAGAAAATTCGGAAAATACTATATATCTGTTCTAATCTTTTGTCTGTTATAAATCAGTGATAAATGAGTTTTTACTTCTTAAAATAAAAAATCCAGTTTTTCAAGAAAACGAAGTTAGATTAAAAATTAATTTAAAAAATAATTTTTTTTACACGACTCCGGCGAAGATTTTGTTTTTTATAAAAAATAGTTGTAATACATCCCAAATAGAAAATCAATACAAAATCTTAGTGTTTGCATCTTAGGGTTAAAGTCATTTCAACGGAACCGTGCAGATGAATATTTGTTGTTTTAATCGCGGAAAATGTTATTAAAAATTAAAAATTATATAAAAAACGAGATTGAACCAAATTTCTCGTTGGGCTAAAAAAGGAAATTTTGGTTAATAACTAAAATTTTGTCATGAAAACAAAAACAGCTCAACAAACCGGTTTTGACGCGATTACCAAATTTGTGTTCTCAGTATAGGCAGATAATCTAGCAGTTTAACAATCACTTAAAATTGGGAATTTCAAAAATGTTGTAACGTAAACTGCTTTGAGCGTATTACACTTTATAATAAACCGAGCGCGATAACAATACTATCCCTTTTTATTTTATTTTACGACTTTTTACACTAGGCGATATGCATCTTTCCGAAAATTGCATTGCTCTTCTTAAAATTTGTATTTACGCTACCCATTCACTCCTTTGCCATCGTCTTTTTTTTTATCCTGTCCCTTTTTATAACAATGTTATGCTTATTCCTTTCTATACAGATCACTGTGTATACTACTTCTCGTTCTAACAATTCTAGCCTGTTTGGCCCAGTCTTATCATCGTGGTCTTAAGTAAAAATCAAAGAATTAAATAAAAATTTAACGATGAAATCTGTTTAGAAAATAATAGGATAGGAATTTATATGAAGAATTGTTTAGAGTAGATTAGGAGAAAAACGGATAGCATGAAAGAGATTTAAAATTCATAAGGACAAAAATGGAATTCGATAACAATCCACTTGTCAAATGCATCCTCTTGAACAGGCTCCCCGGCGAAAGTTCCGGATAGGAATTCATTCCAAAACAATCTGAACTAAATTTTAAATCCTTCCCGAAACTCCTTTTCCTTTTCAATCCACGCGTGCAATTTGAATGAATCCAAGCCTGGATTCATTCGGATTAATTTGGATTAATTTGAATGAATTCCCGAATTGCTAAGTTTGTAAAGGATTGAAAATTGTTGATCTTGGTGTTAGTGGATTGACAACGTTTGAAAAGTTCCTTCCGATTGTTGTGTATTGGATCGGATACTGATTTCGGAATGATTCCGATTGGTTCGAAATTAATTCCTATCCAAAACATTCGCAAGGGTTAGGCTTTAAACAAATTAAGATAAATGTCATGATTTCCACATTCCACAGATAAAGTAATGTTTAGAAACATATATTCTTTTCCACTTACAAGTTTAGAACTGATAATAAATATATGTATTTCAAACTAATTAACTAAAAAGCATGACCCCTTTATAATTTTGGTTCAAATTTTATTATCTTATTAGCGTATCTTACATGATATATCAATGGAAGAACTAAAAACTAAATTTCAAAATAATTCTTTATTGAAATGATCGCGCGTATAAAAAAAGTATTCTGAAGTTATTCTCAGCTCTCATCGTTAAACCATTACTTTGGATAAACAATTTGTTGAAGAACCTGAAAAAAATCCGCCTCAGCCCGGATTTGAACCGGAAACACCACACTATACATGAGTGGAGCGTTAACTAATTACGCCACCAAGGCCTCAGCAAATTTGTTTTTGTACTTCAAAGATACTTTTATAGCGGAATATTCTGTCTACGTATTTCTACACTGTTACAAATGTACCCTTTCTGACTAACGTGAGCTCAATCTAAATATTTGTTGAAAAATATTATTACCATTTTTATTTACGTTATCTTCCGAATTTTCAAATTTTAATTAATTTAAAATCGATGTTAAACGATTAGAATTATTTATCGGGCGTAAACATTTAACATCGAATTTTAATAAATGGGAATTTTTCAACCCTGACGTTAAAATGCTTTAAAATGGCAATAACATATTCCAAAAATTATTTAGATTAAACTCACGTTTATAAGAAAAGGTACATTTGTCACAGTGGAGAAATACGTATAGTATTCATCTGTAAAAGTAGCTCTGAAGTACAACAACGGATATTCGTTAACATTCCACTCATGTATAGTGGCGTTTCTGGTTCAAATCCGGGCTGCGGCACATTTTTTTCTTGTTCTTCACAAAATAATTTTTTTGAAGTAGCCGTTCAACATCGAATTTTAATTCAATAAAGTGTATGAAGTGCTAACATGACCTGCGAGAGGCGTAAGTTCTACGATGATGATAAATAAGATTCTAATAGACTTTATGAAATCATGACACTAACAGTAATAGTTGAACCCGATAGCGGTCAATTACACTTGACATCACTTGTTACCTGATCAGAGTGCATTTCACGAGGTCGATCGAGACCTTATTGCATCGAATCTATAAATCAATTAACTCTGTCGTTTATCAGTTACAAATCACACATTATTTATTATAAAAAGCCTGATTAAAAATGAGTATTTAGAATAAATAATGAAAATAAAATTCCTTGTGTGATACGGCGTGGATCTACAGAGTGCCCCCCCCCCCTCCGCCACCAAGATTTTTTAACTTAACCTTTACTTTTTTATTTTTCTATGTGAAATGGAGAAAAATCACAAAAAATTATCATATTTGAACGATTTGAAAAGCAACGTGAAGTTTTCCGACTGCATGAGAAAGCTTTATAATTGATTTTCAAGTTATTACTTCTACACTTTAGATAAAAATGATAAATTTTAAAAAGCGTGATGCACAATTTCAAAATTATTAATATTTGACAACTTAGATTCACGATCCTAATATACAAATACATTAATTTTAAACGAAGTTTGGAATTCTTTTATTTTTAACGATTTAATTAAGCTTGAATTAATTATTTGTGAAACTTTCAATTAGAAACCATATAATTTAAAAATTTTTTAAGGTAATTAAGCTTTTAAGGCTTACAATATTTAAAATTCTTTAATTTTCACCAGTAAAAATGAAATTAAATGTTTTCTTTTGGTACAGAAATCTAATTTTTAAATAAAAAAATCTATCCAATCACTTTGAATGTCATTTGACAGTACATGTCATGATACCTATTGATAATTTTTATAATCATTAACATTTCAATTATTTCAATAAAAAATTATAGTTTTTCAATACACAATTCTGAAATGGTTTATTTTTAAAAAAATTTTAAAAAATTTTTCAACTAAAATTGTGTAGCTTCAAAAGTTTGAATTCGCAAATATTTGTTTTGAAGTTTCTTAACTTTTAAATATTCAATCAGGTACGTTACTTATTTTTTAATGTATAGTTTGATATGTTTTTGTTTAATTAAATAAAACTAGTTTAAAGCGTACAGTTCTTAATGTTCTTTTAGAATTATTAAATTTGAATTTAATCAATTTTGGAGGAAGATTTATTGCAATACCTTGAGAGGTTTTGGAATCCCAAAAAATCCTTTAAAAATCCCTTGGGACCGTTTAAAATATCCTAAAACCTAATAGGTCCTATAAAAACCTTTCAAATATTCCGGCATTCTAGGGAATTCCTTCTAATTTTTAAACCTCTTGAAAATTCCTTGAAATCCCTGGATTTCAAATCTTTGAAATCTTTTGAAATCCCTAAATTCTTGTGAATAAATGCTTTAAAATCTAATGAAATTACATGAAATCTGATGATATTCCTTGAAATATCTTGATATATTTAATGCATATTTGAAAAATATTATTTTTATTTTTATTAATATATCTTATTAAGAACCTTAACACTACCTTAGAATTAGTGAAAAAATGGAAAATCTTTTTAAAAATCCTTTGAAATATGAAAGTGAAGGTGAATCTCCGAACCTACATATTAACCGAAATATTTGGTATCATCTTCAAATCTTCAAAATCCTATGAAATCTCTTAACTCTTGTGAAATTCTTTTCAAATTATAGAAATATTATAAAAGGTTTAGAATTTTTTTACATCTATTGAAATCCGTTAAAAATCACATCAAATCATGCCATACAAATCCTTGAAATCTTGGAATCATAGAAAATACACTAAAACGTTTCGAATGCTATGCAATTTTTTAAATCATATTAAATCCCTTAATTAATTCTTATACAAGCCCTTGGACTACAGTGTAATTTCTGAAAACTTTAAAAATACCTTAAAACGTTTCAAAATTTTGAATGTACCTTATTAATATAATTAAGATTCTTGGAAATTCTATGTATTCCCTTGGTAATTCTATGTATTCCCTTGGAAGCTATTGTAATCCATTGCAATCCTTTCAAATCTATTGGAATCCCTTTAAATCCCAGAAAATCATTAAAAAAATTTAAACTTGAAAAAAATTTGGGTAGAACAGCTTTTAGGGCCTGAGCCCTGAGGTCGAACAAAGTCTGCTAAAAGTGTTTGATGAATTGATGGATTGAAAATTCTTTTATTTTAATTGTAAATACTTCAGAAGAGTTCTAATGCTTTGAATGCTTTGACTTAGTAGTTAAGTATTAAATATTTTTATTGAACATCTTTTCAGGTATGAAAGTTTTAATTTTTTAATTATTATGACATGGAAAAATTTTTGGGACACGGGAAATGCCAAGAAACTTCTTTTTGTTTTTTCAGGCCACCCTGAAACATTTATATTCAGGATTTGACTGCTAATGAGACACTTACCATGCGAATCATGATTTATCGTATAAAATAATTTTGAATGTGTAAAATGACATGTACAGCAATTGGTCAATTTCAGTAGTCAAAGCTCTCTATGTGTAAAAAACTTATCGACGCCATGCCCCCAGGGCATGTCTCTGTATCCGCGCCTGATGTGATAATTAAACTACTAATGAGCAATGCTGTACGTGAAAGTAAAAAGCACTTTGTATTTAAAGATCGTATCCGTGCGGACAAGGAACTTTATTGATTGACTGGAAGTGATATTTTTTAGCTTGCGTTTCAGTAAATTTTCGTTTTTATGCATTTCAAACGTACAAAATACACATTTGACATGCGACGATAGCACTCCCAGACACGTGCGAAAACATTCAGCGAGTAAGTAGTTGAACATTCAGGAAATAAAAAGACTCATTTATTGGAAAGTCTAATTTTCCAATCGGGATATATTTACAGTTAGGTCTGTGATGTTTATAGTTTATTTAAATATCAAATGTCTCCTTAGTTATTTCACTCTCTATATATAGACCAGGGTTAGTATGTCAGATTCAAATCGCGATCTATCTTATCAATATCAACATAAAACTCTATATTCATATTTCTTTCATTATCTATGTTGAACTTAAATATGAAAAGTAACCAAATCCAGAAAATTTGTATATTATGTGTGAATTATATAATATGATATACCTGTTCAAAAAAGCACAACAATAAAATATTGGAAAAATAAAAACAACAAAGTCAATAGAAAATACAAAAATCAAACTTCAGATCAAACTTTATATCCGATTTTTAATTTTTTCCGAAAAATGTGTTGATTAAGTAGGTGCCGATTAGGCTAGTGTGCGTGTTCAGATTCTAAAACATATTTTTTTAATCACCCTAATATATATAATTATATAATAACCAACTCGCCACTGACATTTAATCAGAAAAAGTTGTTTACATAATTTAGATACAAGCTGGTGGGATCATGGAAAAAAACTTTTTATTAATTCATCTAAGCGAGTACTATTTCCATGCTGGAATAATTTGCATTTGGTAATCAACAATGTTTGAATCAACTGAAATACGGTTTCCTTTAATTAATATTTCCGGTTTCAGGGAATTTGATATTAAATTCGAAATGAAATTTATAATTCACAATCAGAGAGTTTCACCTTCCCTGAATTGATAATGCTTCAAATTAATACCTATAAAGTTATAAGGCAGCCTTTCGGGAATTAAATTTGAATTTTAGATTTTCAAATATCAAAGACGAAAAGGGCAGAAAAGGGCATAAATCCCATTTTTCGACAATCATATTATTGACTCAAAAAATCAGCTTGCTTGAAATTTTAACTAATTGTGTTAAGGCTTTATATATATATATACTTTACACAAAGAAAAAATAAATCGAATTATAAGATATAAAATTCTGAATGGCCCAGTTTCCCCAACGTTTCCTGGTTAGTCCTGTTTTTATGGTACATTGTGAGAAACGGTTATTTTAACCCTCTGGGCACCACCATTTTTCGGCTCCCCATTGCGCACCACCTGGGTCTCCAGTGACCGGACAAATTCAATAATTTTTTTAATATATTTAAAGTGCATGTTTTTATATAAATAGGAGTGAAATGAAATCGGCAGAGTGTTTAGAAAAAGGCTAGACAAGTGCGAAAACGATATTTTTATTTGTTTAAATTTTGTGCAAACAAATGCAAACCAAAATTAGAAAAAATGAAAAAAATGACTTTTTTCGGATTTTTAATGTTATTTATTTTGTTTTTCACGTAATTGAAAAAAGTCAGTGGGTTTCTTAATCTATAGGCTTTGCTCTACAAAACTGTTTAAATGGTTTTAATATTTTTTTCAAAAAGTATATTTATCTCATCGAACGAATGTGCACTTTGTACCAAATTTGAAAACTTACAATTTT
>CAKNWW010079812.1:0-10492 GCA_932074435.1 Andricus kollari
TAATTTATGCTCGTTAGGACGCCCTCTATGCCACTCGGTACAACAGATACCAACATTATCGGAATGACAGAGACTTAACAACCGATCCTAACCCCCAAATAGTGCATATACAGAAAAATTTTATTCAGCAGAATATATTTTTTTTGCTATTATCCCTTAAAAAAAGAGTTCGGGGACGTCCGTTATTCTATTTTATAGCATCTCCGAATTCAGTTTTTACCAATTTTAAGTTTTGTGGACAAAAACCCGGGGGAACTGAACCCGATTGAAGTATCACATGCCCTTAACGCATTTAGAGGCTAACTCGCGCGAAAACCCCAAAGATTTAAGAATGTTTAAAAACATTTTCTTTCAATTGAATTATATATAGTAAAGTTATAGTAAAGTTATAATAAATTTATATTTAATTTATAATCATTTTAATATGTATAATGCTATGTATAATATTGATGATATTCCAGAAAATCAAATATTATTATAAATGATTTACTTAATTTATTTTAGTTATTCATTTGTTGCGTAAATGATAATTAAGCCTAACGTATTAATTCTTTGAAATAATAAACAATCCTTATTTCGTAGCCTAATCGCAAGTACAATCATACAAACTTAATTTTTTTCAATGATTTATTTACACATGAAGCACTTTTAATGTTTAGAAAATTGTTCATGTTTTATTGAAATAAATATTAGGATGTAATGAATTGGAATTCATATCCGATGAAAATGAAAAAAAAATTAACTTTTAGATGGCCGAGGTGTTAAGGCGACGGGCCAAACTTACAAGAATATAATAGGAAATTACATCAGAAGTTCGACACCCGGCCTATATACAAGAGATTTGCGGAAACTCATTTCTTCATTTTTTCTGTACAAAAACTATTTTTACATTTTCAATTAACTGCAAAATTTATATATTGGACTTTTATGGCATAAAAAAGAATTATATGATTTAATTATTAATGATTTTTTATAAAAATTAGCCGATCTGTCTAGAAACAAGTCGATCCGAGCGTTACATCCCAGCCTAGCCACTGAACAGTCAGCCTGTGGCGCGCCAATGTCGACTCAAGGCGGACTAGACAGAAAGAGTACAGCGCCACGAAATTTTTCCACACGGGTTCTCCGTTAACTTATTTAGAGGCAAACTCGCGTGGAAACACCAAAGATGCAGCGCTAAAATGACAAAAATTTGCTTTTGTTTATCCAGTTTATAAAAAATGATAATTGATAATACTCATCAATTTCATGTAGTTACTTTATAAAAAAGAAGTATTGGTAAGTATGTGATCTAATACATTTTTCGCGAATAAGTATTGGAAAACCAATACTTTTTCGCAAAAAAAGTACTGGATCTTACAGTGACCATGTGGAAAAGTTAATTGGGGCCAAGACTGGGTACAATTATTTCATTAAAAACAAAAGGAAGTAACAAATAATAAAGATTTATTTGTATTTTTTTTCAATTTGACGCTTCTTTCTGATTTAAGAACTTTAAGCATCCTGTTATTCCTTTTGACTTTCATCTCAATCTCTTCCAACAGTCAGCAGTCCTGAAAGCATCTAACGTAGTGCTTTCTTCAATAAATTTGGTTTAGTACAAATACTCAACTGAGAATGAGAAACAGAACAAGGCGACCACTCATTCTCTTTATTTTTACTGAAAAAAAAAAAAACGAAACAACTTTGTGAAAATAGTCGGATTTTAAGGAAGCTTGAACGGACACGACTACAAGAAAAAATGGCGTGCGCGACTGCTTTGGAGCAGAAGGCAGAGCCCGTCTGCGGCGTTGCGGCTCGCACAACTGCACACGTTAACCAATACAAGCGGGTTTTTCAAAATTACAAAATGCTAAGCTTAAAAATGTTTATTTATTGTTGTTTTACACAAGAACTCCAATATAAGGCCAGTTGCGGGGGCTGCCTCGCAGTGGCCGTGGCACTTAACTCGTCGCTGGAAACGTAAACAGCCAGAGCTGTATGAACAATTTCTGTTGGATTTTTCTCCGTATTAAAAACAATATTTGTTTAGTTTTGTTAAGTTTGATGTTTATTGCGTATAATAATTTAAACTTGAACACTACCGAAATCGAGACACCTCGCTTAACACTGAAAACGAACTGACATGTATGCTAACAGCTGATACAATTATCCACGGCGAGTACAGCCCGCTTTTATCGCTTCGCTACTGGTGGCGACGCATTGTTGACACTGCTTGTGCGCTGAGAAACTGAGTGGGCTAGCAGTTCTAGGAAGAACTAAATCAGTTGGCCTTATATTGAAGTTCTTGTGTACTTGAAAATGTTACTGTACTCTGCTGATCTCTTTCTCGCTTTTAGGAATTTTCGATATTAATTTAGAGCTTATATTTCATTCGAAAACAGTTTTATAATTTTAAGTATATGGAAAATATACTATGTAAAATATATTATAAACTTACCGTAAAAAAAATAATTTTTTAAGAAATTAATGTACTGTAACATTTCCCAACAAAATATAATGAACAAGTAATTCGTAAATAATTTATTTACTATGTAAGGTTATAGTGTAAAAATCATTTTCATTTAGATAGATGAATTATGGGTGCTAGATTCTGCTTGAATCGCTCAATATCTTTTAACCCGTATGCGTAATTTATTATTCGCACGGCGTTTTTTATCAGAATTATCCCGATCCATATTTATTTCGAAACCGATGCGGTTTACTATAAATTTACTGATGTAAATAGCAGCAGACCACCGTCGACATTTTATCTCTCTACTGCTTTCTATCGATATAACTGGGTTAGTTAGAGGGTCAAAATTTAGAGAACCAGACCGTTCTTTTAGATGGTCTGAAGAGCCATATAGAATTTTTTCGACATAGTCGGAGAGGCTCTCATTTTATGACTAGTCTGACTGTTATAAGAAGGCCAGACTCATTATCAGGGATAAGCAAGGTATCCTTTCGGGGTGGTCAATACGATCATCTTGTTTTCACTCATTTCGACCATCCACAGAAGAGCAAATGACCCATCGCGGAGGGCCGACCTGATTAGTTACCGTTGGCGTGTTTATTTAAACATATTTAGTATAAAAAAATATTCCTTTCTTTAAAATTAAAATCGATCATTTATTTTTATGGAAAAAATCGAATAAATAATTAAATTTTACTTTATAAGTCTTCCTTGTGAGCAAAGAATTATTTTTAATAACTTTACTCATATTATTTGCTGTACACAATTGCTTTTCACATTTAATCATTTCAAATAAGCGCGTCAACCTTAACACATCCGGTTGTCGACGCGATGCATGCAGTGAGAGTTGGGATTGGGAGCACCGTGGTCTAGACTCTATAGAGCATTTTCGGAGAGAGTGAATGTCATTGAGCCGTTCAGCGTCACATTTGCTGTTTATTGAACTTAAACATGTTTTTCATAATTCTAAACTGCTTTTCGATATTTCAAACATTCGTGGAGAAATAAGAATTTTCAACGTCAAATTTGATGCTGCCAAGGGATTCAGGATAAAGGCATAACTGGACGTTCAGCTATCAATTTGTTGTCAGTGTGTCGCTTCAAACTGAAAACGTGCAAAAAATTTCAGCATTCATTGATATGCAGAAAGTAACGAGATGTGGGATATTGGTTTCTGAATTCACTTCAATGTTTGAAATCTTACAATTCAGTGTGACACTGTGCCGTGTCCTTAACCTCTCGTACGTGCTCCAAAAAATGTATTGTCAATGTGCACTGTTTTTGCATATCAAATTATGTCACATACATCTCACTCTCCACAAAGAATAAAAAATGCTTTCAGAATTCATGTATTTCATATAAGTTTTCAGGTCTAATAGGTTCCACTTAATTTTATAATTTCTAGTCTCTTAGAAGAGAGAGACTGCAATAAGTAGGAAAAGGGCAACAAATATTGAAAATATAGGATAATGAAATCTACCCCCAAAGATGGCCAGGTCGTCCGAGGAGATCAAGTCGATTATCTGATATGACCAAATCGACCCTCTATGATGAGAGATTCGACCCTTTATAATGATCAATTCCACCCTCTGTGATGATCGGTTCGACTCTTTATGACGCTCGAATCGACGGTTCGAAATGACCAAGTCGACACTCTAAGATGATCGAATTGAACCTTTTGTTTTAACCTTCTAGAGATAGTCGCTTTAGCCATTTTCAAGGGCTGTCCTATAGTTGACCCTGCAATATAGTCTGCCTGCACATCTAGATGGCCCAACTGACCTTCCATTTTTCTCCGTGTATTGGGGCCAGACTGGTTTGCTCCGATAGTGCTCACTATGCTCTCTAAACATGAATAAGTGAAAAATTCACTTATTGAAATAGTAGCTGGACATTTCACTGATTAATCAGTGATTCCGGACTGTTCACTAATCAATTCAGTAACATCAGAGTGAATAATGCGAGACATAACCTATAAGTTTTAAAGTAAAGCGTTGTTGTTATTCTTTTACTTGAGTAGAAAAAATAATTTTTTTAAGAAATAAATTTGTAAATTTTCGGACTATAAGTGTGCTTAATTTACTGCAGGAAAAATATACTCTAACTCGTATAAAAAATACTTACTTGACGGGTGTGTACTTGACAGTCGAATCTTGAATGTAAAGAAATATATGAGCTTTTTTGTCATTTAGAAGCATCAAATCTTTTCACATTTTTTAATATTTGATCACATTTATGGGATTTAAGTTTTTACTATGATTATTTCATTGAATCTACTAGAATCTTATTTTATTATGACTGCTAAATTGATGTGGTGCAATGCTGCCATCTCTCAAAAGTGAAACTTTCACTGAATGAATAAGTAACTTTTCCCTGGTTGTCAGTGACCGCATTCTAACTATTTGAATCAGTGAGATTTCACTGACAATTAGTGACTTTTCTCTGATTCAGATTTAGAGAGTGGGCGTTCTATGGGTAAGCCCAGTTAAGCCCAAGCAAGAAATCAAACACTGATCGGCTATATTAACATAAGTTTTGATAATAAAAATTCGAAATAATTTGAAAGTTTCAGGATTCGGGTGGGATTGCATCCACTTACTCATATCATTAAAATAATCTTTAAATTAATTTCACCTGTTGTTATCTGGGCTGCCCAATTGGCGCCCAATTATATGATGGGCTAAGCAGGGCCGCTTTCCACATGGGTGGGCTTCCGCGTTAACTCATTTAGAGGCAAACTCGCGTGGAAAAACCAAAGATTCAGCACGAAAATAACAAAAATTTTCTTTTGTTTACACAGTTTATTACCAATGATTATTGATCATCAGGGTCCGATCTATATTAAGGGCCGTCGGGGTCGCGACCCCCACAAAAAAAAAAAAGCTACAATTAATAACAACATTTATTTGTCACCGCTAAAGGGCCCCCACATTTTAACAGGCCCTAGGGCCCTCAATACCCTAAATCCGCCCCTGTTGGTAATACTCATCAATTTCATGTAGTTGCCATATAAACAATAAGTATTGTAAACCCGTGTAGGAATGGTAACAGGGATCCGACCGGGAGCCAGAATTAGAGAAGAGTTTTAACCACTGGTGCTAGAATCTCCTAGCCATTCTTTTATTTTGGAAACCACGTAGCAATGGGAAAACGACAAAGTATGAGTGAATTCGAGCTATAAATCAGGACACCAGATTTGAAGCAACTATTCGCGTACTTCATTATTAATTTGAAAATAATAAGACTTAGAAAATACAATAGTTAAAATGTGTTGCAGGTACATTTTGGAACTGTTAAAAATTGAATGTATTTCGGTGAAAGTTTAAGCGAGGTTAGGAGAATAATTCTGACAGCCGGGAATCCCTATTCTGCTCCAATTTAATTAAGTTAAAAGACGGTAGATAGCGCTGGTGTCGCAATTCTCGTATGTTTTAGAATAAAAATGGAGCGATAATGAGGCGAAAGATTATCCAGGCAAGGTTAAAAATGGAAAATTATCTTCGATTCGTGTAAAGTTTAACCGGCAAGGTTACTTTTTGTTGCGGCGAATCTTTCACCTGGAATCGATGTAAACTTTATCTTTCGTTTTTTCTGTATTGAGTTTAGGAAGTAGGAAGGGAAAAAATGAATACACAACACTATACTCTAGTATAAAATAATTATTATTCGCGCATTAAGTGGGGTTTTCAAACTGATTACTGAAATAAGGTTGAATTTAATACCGAGTATCCCCGGCCGGCTCCCGGTTTAAACTGGGGCTATTCGGCCGGCTCCCGGTCGGATCCCGGTTACTATTCCTACACGGGCAGGAGATAGACGGTTTTTATATCTTAGCTATCTAGTTTGGAGTCCTACCTATACTTTATTGGAAATTCAGCTATATCTCCCCAGCAATATATTTCTAGCTACAACAGCTATACCATTTTTTCAGTGCGGTAAAACAAAATTATTCTTTTAAAACATTAGCATACAAATTTGGCATAAACCACTATACGGGATAAAAAATTTGGTAAAATTGTCTAAAAAATGGCTAAATAATTTTCTCGGATGGTTGCTGTAGAAAATAGCATGTGATACTCATGCGATAACCTCCTCTCTAAATCTGAAATAGTGAAATCTCACCATTTCATAGTGAAATTTCACTAGTTGAATTAGCGAGAAGTCGGCCACTACGAAATAGTGAAAAACTACTAATTCAATTAGTGAAAATATTCCACTAAATAAATTAGTGAAATTTCACTGAGCAAATAGTGATTTCGGAAGTAAAATATCCACTAAGAAATAGTGGAAAATCACTATTTAAATAGTGAAAAGTTACTCATTACGCCGTGAAAATAAAATTATTTTTAAAAATTAAATTAAAAGAAATTTATCAATTAGAAATAAACTCACGCATTTATAAGCCTATTTCTTTATTAAATTGAAAAAATTGTATATTACAACAGACTTTCTTTCAAACTTTTCATTAAAATCTAAAATTATAAAAATAGCACAAAGAAATCCCGTACAAACGAATGCATTGTGTTCTTGGAATGTAAACATCACAATTGAGTTTATAATAAAAAATTAGACACTAATAACTGGGACACTAAGAAACTTTAGAAAACTCTGAAACTATATGGAAAACTGGGAAAAGATAACACACAGATTTCCATGAGCGCCAGCATAACCTCGAAATGAACACGACGCTTAGCTTCTTTAAAACTATATCACTGTTTTATTAAAATGTTTTATTTTACCGTCTCGAGACACTAATATCTGGGACACTAGGAAACTTGAGAAAACTCTGGAACTATATGGAAAACTGGGAAAAAATAACACGTCAGTTGTTGTCCTCCAGGTAAGCGATGTAACCATTACGATGAAACCATGCGAATACGAAGTACGCAGTCTGCGCCGCTCAGCCGTGATCACGTGATCATGTCGTCGATCTGTATTTCACTATTTTTCCAGTAAAAGTCCACTAATTCAGTAGTGAAAACCTAAAAAATCACTATTTCACCAGTGAATCATCCAGTCACTAATTCAATTAGTGAAATTTTCACTATTTCAGATTTAGAGAGTCCAGTTCATACTACAAGCTTTACATTCGTCAGCAATCGCCTATATTTGCGCACTTGTTTCATAAATAGCTATTCCTATGCTTAATCTGGCAATGATTTGATACCTTAGGGGTGCGTGAAATAGAAAAAATTGAATTGTAACTGTTATTGTTATAAGCAAATTCTATTTAAAAAAATACTTAACATTATAGATTTTTTATTTGCAAAGGATCTTTCGGCATTACAATTACTTACTTTGTTTCTTAATTATGTCTCCTGAAATTATTTGTTAATGTTGTAAACAAATTTCGTAAACGAATTATCAGTGTGTGCATTTAAAGTCACAATTATCATTACAAGTCAACAATTTTTTTATTCTATATGCACCCTGAGTATTAAATCCAAGCCAGACTGAGCATAGGACCAATTTTTTCAAAAAGCAAAAGCTGCGACACTGCGTGCACGGTCTTACAAAAATTACTCGGGAACCAGAAGAATCAATAATTCAAGAAAATCAAACCCAAAAATTCAATATGGCGTAACTCGAATAATTTTTAAAATTTTGAAAAATCCTTTGGGCCCCAAATATCTCTTATATTTTATTATGATTCGGATATTTCTGACGTGTACTTGTCGAGTATTATTGTTAATAATAATGAAAAAGGCATTGATAATCATCATTTGTCCACATGTTTCCAAATTTCCCTTATATCGTTTCATATATATCATTAAGCTATTTCCCTTTCGGCGAGCCTCTAGGGGTAAGCGTGACACTACCCGATTCGGGTAGTGTTTTTTAGGTGGATTTGTAGTAAATGGGCTCACCACACCCACGACCGCCAACAGTAACGCAGTAGTATCAGACGGTCACCCATCCAAGTACTAAGCGCGCCCAACACTGCTTAACTTCAGTGATCTAACGGGAACTGGTGCTTCCAGCGTGGTATGGCCGTTGGCCATAATTTCACTAAATTTGATTTAAATCGAATGATTTCTTGCAGATTCGGAAATTTCTTATGTGTACTTGCTCAATATTATTATTAATAATAGTGAACAAAACATGAATAATTATAGTTTTACCAAAAGTGCGCATATGACACAAAACGACATTACGTATAAGTTTCATCAAGTGACCGCCAGAGGTCTTGCATTTTAACCTGTGTTTAACATCTATCTTGATACACATGAATGAAGTAATAGTAAGAAGCCTAGGCCCGAACGGCGCCCCTTCTAAATCAGAACTAGTCAGGTTTGATTCAAATGAATTAAATATCTTAACAGATGAGAATATTTTTTTGTGTGTTTGGTAACCAAATGAATTAGTAAAATTGAAATGTAACTTGATCATTTCTTTGATTAAATATTGAAATCTATACTGTAAATATGGTCTACTAAAAAAAGTAGACCATTCGTGTAGTAGTGCGGGAGATAATTTTTTTTCTTGTCAACTACTTTATAGCCATGTTTATAAAAATATTTAATTTTTCGAAACACATAAGTTCTTACAGTGGCGGACTGGCCATAGGTTGGGATGCGGGAAACCCCGCCGGCGCCCACTCTATCAGGCGCCCCCCAAAGCATGTAGGCGCCATCTAAGATCACTTTTTTAAACAATGTAAATTTTTTTAATATTAAACAAGAGAAAGCAGAAGGAATTTACTAGAATGGTACTCCGTATACATATTGTACTCCATAAGCTATTTAGTCATCAACATATAACATCGTACATGAATTCCAAATTATACTTCCAAAGCAAATAAAAGTTTTGTGAGGATTAATTTGTTTGTTGTTCCAGGATTCGTAACTAGTCAAAAAATAATTTTATAACAGAATTTTTTCTCATTATATGAAGCATCAGAAATGTATTGATTACCTGCGTTTATCAAACTATAATATAGTTCAAAATTATTTCGTAAAACTTTAAACGTTGCAACATATTATTGTGTAAACGAAAGGATTTAAAATCCTTTTTTTTTAATTAATACTATAAAGACACTCCCTCAAATTGTAATTATTTAAAAAATATATAGTATAAAGAAAAAAATCCAATTATTTTCAAAAATTAATTATTATCTTCCTTATCTGAGTCGAAATTTAGGCCCTACTTTGAACCTATAACTCCTATTTTAGTAGGCGCTGGAGCAGCAAAGTAGGTACAAAATAAGCAGCAATTTCAATTCAATTTAGACCCTACTTTGACGCTAAAAATGTCCGAAATCGGCCGTTTTTCAACGTTTAGCGTCAAAGTAGGGTCTAAATTTGAACCTACACTGGTGCTCCGGACCCTACACTGGCAATAGTAATAATAATAATAACAGTGTATTAATATTTCGACAAAAAATGTAAAATGACGTATAAGAAATATATTTCCCGTATTTTATTATATTAATACACACTGTTAAAAATGTTTGCAATTTTACTATAGATTTACTATACATTTGTATAGTAAATCTAAAAACTCGGTCTATGAAATATCAATTAAGAGGCTGTATAGTAAAGTTCATATACATGTATATTGATCAACTTTTAGAAAAGTCAGGCAATTTCACTTTCAATAAATTAAAAATAATTATGGCAGTAATTTTCAATTCTAAATGATAAAGCATAATATTTTTTTCTAGTTAAACATAAATCGTATTGGGTTTTAAGTGGTAATGTTCAATTAAGCGAATTATTAAGACACCTAACCTAAAAAAATCGGTACTCACGTTAAAATGTTGACATTTACAGTGAATTTTGAAGAAAAATCCACTCGTACGTTGCACTTTCATTATAAATAAGAATTTCATCGATGAATGTTAGTTTATCACTTTAGTTTTAAATATTTGACCAGATTTGGGTGCATCAAAGAACTTTCAACTTTCACGCACTGTGTTTTACTATACATGTATATTAATTCTATACAAGAGATGGTATATTAAATTTACAACACGTATATGCATATTGCTTCCAATACATTTATAGTAAAATCGCTATAGAAATTTCTAACAGTGTA
>CAKNWW010080169.1:0-10240 GCA_932074435.1 Andricus kollari
TTATATAAATCTAATTGTCTAACCAATGAGTCTGGAAAGCTACAAAAGTATGTCCTATCCTAAAGTGCGTAGATGCGTTTGCTGTTAAAAATTAGAGAAGTACTTTAATTATCAATAACTTTTGTAAAAGTTTCGAAATTTGGATTTATATAATTATCTAGCTTCAATGCGACACATAGTAATTTGTAATTTGTCTATCAACATATCTTTTTACCACGCAGATAGTTGTCACAAATCTTTCGATACTTACTCAGCATGTGCATATTCTTCCTGATAGTTACGATCAGGTAGATGTATATATTGTCTTAGCAAAAGCATTTGATAGAGTTGATCATCATACTTTAATTAATAACATTTAAGACATCAATTTACTTTGTCTGTACATATTTTATTGAGATTCTACCCGTCTGAATTAGAGAATGAAGTTGAATATAATGGGCACTCATCTCGTAAATTTCGTCATACATCGGGAGTACCTCAAGGTTCAAATCTTGGCCCGTTATTGTTCATTATATTTGTAAATGATATCTTCCTTGACTTACTTTGTTACTACTTGATCTATCCTGATGATATTAAATTATATTATCTTGTTTTTAGTGCCAATACACCTGTAGGGTGCCTCTTTGACCTTGACAACAGCCCCATCTATCACGCGAACTGTTGGGTATCTCAGAGTAATTAGAGCAATGTTAATGAAAAATATCAGTGAATATCAATACGCCTGTCGTATACCTCTGTGACTTTGACAACAGCACCATCTGATGCGTGAACTATTGGGTATCTCAAAGTTGTATGGGCAATGTTTATAAAAAAAGAAGTAAATATCAATTCATTTTAATCAAAAATGTTAATCTTCGGTTTAAAATTAATTCTTTACCATTAGATTTTTTTTTAACATTGAATCGAAATTCAAATTTCTTCCCAATAGTTCCAAATTGATGGCGCTGTCGTAGTTACCCAACAGGCGTGTTAAGTTTAATCAAAAAAATTATACTAAGGTCTAAGATTAATCGTTAACTATAATATTTTTTTGTTTATATTGAAGTGAAATTCACATTTGTTCCCAATAGTTCCAAATTGGTGACGCTGTCGTAGCAACCCAATAGGCGTATTCCTGTGAAATGCTACAGGCTAACCTGAACAAAATAAACAAATGGTGTAATGGCCACTTGCTTCCTATTAATCATGCAAAGTGTAGGGTGGTATCATTTCAACAAAAAAATGCTACATTGATATACTAATGTTCAATTTATGGAGTAAATATAGTAAGGGTTGATATGATTTAAGACCCTCTTTGATAGTCCTTTAACACTCAACTCACATATTGACAACATTCTTGTTTCGCCTAATAAAACTTTATGATTTCTTATCCGTACATGCAAATATTTTAAAAAAAAACACAATAATATTACTATTTCAATTGATTGCTCGAGCCACGCTTGAATTTGCATCTGTAATTTGGACATCTAGCACAGAAAAATGTACTAAAATGATTGGAAGTTATCAAAATTTTTTTTTTTTTTTAATATCTAGCATGGAGGGAGATAAAGTATATCCATGTGGTGCTGACCATGTATCTCTTCAAAATCGTTTTGAGGCAATGTCTTTGATAACAGACAAATTTTCACGGACTACATGATTGTCCAATTTTGCTAGAAATATTGTTACCCTTCAATGTTCCAAATTATCCAACTATCAATGGAATGTTCAAATTAGACAAAACCGAAATTTTGACATATTCTTAACTTTTCTCTCTCCCTCAATTTGTAAAAACAACTCTCAATATTTAAAATTATTTCTAAGTTTTGGATAATACATTGTTGGTGGCGACGGTTCGTTTTATAATGTTCGTATAACGATTATTTAGTCTTTAAAATTATTTTGCAGCCCTATAACTGCGCTGATCGACTGTTAGGCTGATGTTCTTTTATAATAAATAAATAAATGGTACGTTTCAAATGCACCTTTCGTGCAATGAGCTGATGTATTAACCACGCAATGTACTGAGGCCTAGTCTATTTTTAAATTGAATTTACGAGGTTCGACGGTGTTGAAGGGAAGTGGGGGAGGGAGGGGTAACAGTAACGAAAGTCGCGTATAGGGGGGTCGCTTCGAGGATTCGATCGATGAGGTGGCCTTCGGGACGATCGGTGGTTAAAAGCGAAGCACGTGGACAAAACAACCCTCATGTGTTACTTGGTTCCTTGAGGGTGAAATTTGAGAACATTTCTGTTTTTGGATTGCAAGTGAGTGTATAAATATATCTTCCAAAAAAATTGCATGTTAGAACAATGCATGCACTGGACAAAACTTGGAATTGGATAAGTTTGTATTTATTTTTATTTCATCCTTTGAAATAAATTTTTAATCTCGCACTGTGGGGTAAAAAGCGAGCGTTATATAAGCTTCTATAAGTGGAATAATTACCCACAGAAAGCAATAAATATTTGTCCAAGCCACAAACTTCATTATATTTAGTTATTGTAAAATATAAATTTGGAAGCGATTGAATGATTCCAAATTAGAATTACATAAATGTTATTAAATTAAAATTTATTCAATACAATTAAAAATAGAAGCCATTGAAATTCAGAGTAAAAAAGAATACTTAAAAATGTTGCATCTGAATTTAAGTACATTTCTGAACTCGTGTCTGAATTTAAGGTATAACATTAAACTTACAAAAATTCTTCTTTTATATTGTGCTGAAATACTTGTAATTCTAATCTTTCAAATTAATAAAAATTAAAGAATTATTAATTAAGAACACATAATTAAAGAATATTATAAATGAATCTTCAAAATTCTACAATTTCCGTTTCCGGTCTAAATAAATATGTTTTCATTCTTTTAAATTTTCAAGCTTAGAAATTAAATAATTTACAATTCAAATATTTTTCTCAAAATTTTAAGCATCAAAAATCAAACTGTCTATAATTGAAAACGTTTAGAAAGTAGAATATATGAAACTGCAAATTTGTAAATTGTCAAAATTGAAACGTATACTTTTTGTTAACATTCTTTTATAAATTTAAGGAATTGTTTATAAATTTTGACGAAGTGGCATTAGAACAATACGGATTATTAAAAAGGTTCTATATAATCCGGATGCAAAAAAGTAGCAAAAAATGATAAAAAGTTATATACCGAAATGTAATTAAGAAAATAATAAATAACAAGTAATAGAGAAAATACAATAAAAATATATGCAATCTATTGTCGATCAAAATATCGATGATTTTGATACGACCAGGAAACAAAAATAGATATTTAAACCCAGATCTTCAATCATCACACGTATATTTCAGAATCTATGTTTCCTTTCATAAACTCATTTGTGTCGGAATAAATTTTATGGTCGGTATCGACCTTGTACCCCAAGGCCTATCGTGAACTTTATTGTTCGATACTAAAATCATAAGGAAAAATTGGTGACACATCAAAGATTTTCTGAGCTGTCTTCTCATTCATACAAATATCACAAACTCATTTTTACAATATTACTATCTCGAAAGAACGAGCTTATGTAAAATACATATTTGATGAAAGCCAGAATCTACACGGAAAGATAAATGGTAGATCTGAGCGCTCCGCACTCAGCGAACTAAATGCTCTGTATACGCAGACGGCTAACTGCCCGCTGCAGGAGAGAGGCGGCGCTAGTTGCGGTGAAACGCGCGCCAAACGGTCGGGCAGATTTTCTGCCCTGCTCTCGGAGTATTGTCAAACCGACGCTCCGGCAGGCTAGCATTTACACGTAATATGCTACGCATATAGTTTGAGCGCAAAACAGTCGACTAACTTGAGCAGCGATTCTTCTCTCGTTCGGGCGGAATAGCTGCCCGTCAGTCAGGCGAGTGAACGAACCAGCCTACGAGTAGCGCCAGCCTCCAAAAAAGTGAGCGCGCGAACGAACATTCGTCGAAGCATCTAAACTGCCCAGTACGGAGCGCTCAGATCTACCGTTTCCCTTTCCGTGTATTAATGACACTTCTTATGTATGAATAGTATGAATATAGCATGCCCCATAGTTTGAGCCATAAATCTTTATATAAATTGAAATTAGATAAAAATAAGATAAAATTGTAAATTTGCTGTGAATTCAATCTCGGGGGTTTCCACTTTGTTTGTATTTATAAGTGCACGGTACTCATTTGATGCTTGCTCATTATGATTACTTAGCAAATATATTTGCTTTTTCATAGAAGCATCAATGGTTTGTTTTAAAATTTTTAATTAATAATGAAAATTACTTAAATACAAATAGGTCAATTAATTCCTTAATCAAAGAATATTTTCTATTTTTTTATTAACATTGAATTATATTAAGGAATCAATTTTTACTGTTAAAAACCTTTTTCAAATATGATAAATGACCACAACTTCTTTATTCTTCAATAAAATGTATTAATATTATAGGTCAATTGATTCGTCTCGGAATAAGGAGTCTTTTATATTTAGATCAACTTTGAATTATGTCAATGAAAACAGTTTTTTTATTAGAAAACTGATTAAAAAAATATTATAAATGACCATATAATTTCATTGATTTTCAATCAAATGTATTAATATTACAAGTCAATCGATTCGTCTCGAACCCATTTTTAAAACATTATAAAGTGTCGAATAGTGCAATAATCGACCGAGTATTGTCTTTCTCTTTGTAATCTTTCTGATAAATGTTTTCTATTTAAATTCACTTTCTGATTCAATAGAATCACTCATATGTTACTCCTTTTTATCAATTACTCTTAATTAATTATGTGCAGTGCCATATTTTTTTTTATTTGCTACTAAACCTAAATTCTGTGTATTTTTGCTTTTTTAAAACATTCAATCCGAACAACGCATTTTTTTATGATTTTCCATAACTTTACTCATACATTTGATGAGAGTCAGGTGACAAATAAAACTGCTTATAAAACAAACTTCAGATTTATGGAAGCGCTTTCTATTTTCTATTTGTATATTTACGTTTACACAAGAACTGTACATTCAATCAACATGTGTTACTTTTTTGCTGCATGTGGTAAAGATCACGATGAAGTTTTGAAATTCCACAATCTCATTGTCTTTCAATGAGAAAATGACATCATGTTTCTTTACTGTAATTCATGAGGTACAATTTTAAATTCTATCTCAAAAAAAGTGGTGTAAAGAATAACATTTATAATTTTTAAATGAAATACGCTGCTAACTTTTAGTTTGTTCAGTTTGATGATAAAACGTAATTTCATTAAACAAAAAAAAAATTATTCATGGTCGTTAATTCGTCAATACGGAGGGGTAGATTATTCGAATTTTGAGTGTACACTAGATATTAACTTTCACAGAACATCCATGAATTTTAATCGTTTAAAGAAAATTTCAAGGGATTTTGAGAGATTTTAAAAAATTTCTTTAAATGGGTTTTAATGAATGTCAAAGAATTGTTAGGAATTGCAACGTATTTTGAAAATATTTTAGGGATTTTCGAAGTGCAGTGGGACCCTGATTTACCGGGGGTTTTGGGCGTGGGCTCAGTGGCCTTCGCGGTAAATCGGTGTTTTCCGAACCGTTCTTCTTCTTAATTGTGGCTTCTTATAGTGCGGAACCGTAAGCTGCGCAACTCCGCTGACCTTGCAAGCGCCTCTCTCTTGCCTCCTTGGACCACCTCATCGCCGAATGCAACAGTATATCAGGTTCCGATAAATCGCGGTCCCAGTGTACTTCAAAATATTTCAAGAGATCTCACAACACTTCCAAAAGGATTGCAAAGTAACCTTAAAAAATTTCAAGGGATTTCCAAGATTTTTTTGACATTTCATGACCTATAAAAGGATTTCACTGGATTATTATGGACTTCAACAATTTTTAGAAGACTTGAAGGGATTTAGAGAGATTTTGACAATTTTTTAAACATTTTCAATGGGTTTCAAAATATTGCACGTGATTTGACCAGATTTAAAGTAATTTCTAAAGATTTCAAAGGGGTTCCACAGAATTTCAAGTCACTCCTTGAAAATATCACCCCATTTGTCCCCGTTTTAAGTGGGGCAGTGGTCAGAATTTCACTAGAATAACTGGACTAGTAAGTTCTAGTCAGAACCCTTTAAGGCACAGTTAAGATTTTCCATTTTTTGTGAATAGAAAAACTATATGCATCTAGTTAGGCCCGAATCTTATACTTTAGCCAGTTTTAGTTGAGTACTCATTAGGATAAAAGGACCGAAAAGTTAAGCTAGTATTTAAGCTCAGTTAGCATTATAAATAATGCAGTGTCATCTTCAGAAGTTTCTATGCATAAAATGATACATCAGTAAACACGCGAATGGCTGCCCGATCTACACGTGACAGCAAGTTAACATTGTATTTTCATCCGCAGCATCCGAGTGTTTAACACTTACAAACACATGTTTTCAATTAAAATAACACATCCAGAATTTTGATTAAATAAAGTCTAAATAGAGTGTGTGAATATAACCAATGAATTTTAACTGATTTATTTTTGTCACCTCTCACAATAACGTTATTTTGTTAGAAATAAAGATGAAATTATTTTTAATGTGTGAAATATAAAGGAAATAGTTAAATTTGCAAACGTGCAAATGTTCAATATGCAGATGTTGCAGGATACAAATATATAGAAAAGACAATTTTCAAGCAACAAAATATAAACATTTGAAATTATGTATCCAAAATTTATATCTATTTAAATATTATTTTGTTGTTTACAAATCGTTTTTCATATATTTGTATCAGAGCTGAATGTTGAACGTACTTGAATACAGAGAGGGTATAGTCGGGCAGTAAAAGGGTATTCCCGTTAGGACCTGGTTAGAAGTTCTGGATAGATAAAAATAAAAACAGTCCCATTGAAAAAGATTTCAATGGGATTCTAAGGATTTCCAGTAAGTTCAACAGGTTTAAAAAATGGTAAGGCGTTAAAAAAATAGTAAGGCATTTCAAATAACTTCAAGGAATTTAAAACAAATGTATTGGATTTCATGGTCTTTCAAAATATTTCAAGGAGTTTTACGAAATTTTGAAAGGTTTAAAAGGTTTCAAAAGATTTCAAGAGTGTTCAAATCCTCATTTAATACTAAGGCATAAGTATTTCAAGATAAACAAATATATATTTGTACTTTTATAGAATTCGTGGCTAGTAAATCATCAGCAGACATTTTTTGATACATTGCCATATTTTAAATATAAGAACTTATAAGTGCTTAAATAACTAAAATACGTATTTTTGACTAATGTAACCTTTTTCTCTACAATACAACTTAGTATTTGAGACATAGAAGTGTTCTATGAATAGCTACTAATGGGAAAAACGTGGTCACAAACGATGCTTATTTTATACCGTATACACTTTTATTGAGAAAATTGGTGAAAAATAAGAAAAAGGACAATAATCAATAATCTTTAATAGTTCTTTTAAAAAATGTAAAACAATGTAATTTTTTTAATAAAAGAAAAACAGATAGTTCAAGTACTTGCGAAAAACGACATGAACTCAGCATTCGCAGCGCTATATTAATTTGGGAGATAAAGTATGAAGGGTCTCGAGTCTGAAATCTAATTAAAGTGGATCTATAAACGACATTAAAAATAAATCATTACTCAGAATGGCGCCGTGTCGTTAAATACAACATGGCTATTTCAGTTTTTCCGGTCGTCGGTCGATGCGAGCGAAATATAATTTTCGCTTGTCACTTCTGTAAATGATCGGGGATAAACAGTAATTAGATTATGCACTTTACGAGAAGAAAACGGATGTCTGTATTACTAATTATGCATTCTTCTTTTTGACAAACAGTGTTTAATTTGAGATATATGGGGCCATTCAAAAAACACGTACCGCCTTTGGGGGGGGGGGGCGTCACCTCGATCGTTACGATCATGTTAAAGTTACATAAACTTACTATAGAAAAAGCTTATATCAAATATTAATAATATTTTATTAATATTCCAATAGTAGGATTATCGGATTATCGGACAGTACATAGAAAAAGAATGTTTATCGCAATTCTGGTATAAAAAAAATACCTCGAAAAATACGAATCGTTGCTTATGCATTCATAAGGTTCATTGCTGGGAAATTAAAGAAAAACAATTACAACAGCCCAAATTACACTCCAGGTAACAAAAATAATTTTCCACCTTAACCACCGTCCGTTCAACTTGAAGTTGATATGCTTCTGCTGGTTTTTGAATGTTTCTGGTTTACTATTTGTTTATTACTGAATGATAGCATTTGTGGTTATAAAAGATTACACTGTTAGATGGTGAAAACGAAATTCAGTAACTTTGATAGTAAATTTACTAAATTTTTATTAACGTTCAGAAACGGTATCTGAAAATTACAAATAGATCGCTGAAATTGCTAAATGATAACAGAAATATAAGTTATCGTGACCGAAAGAAGTGCGCAGTTAGAAACTGCGCACTCCTCGCTTCTCGATCGTCTTCGAAGCGGACAAAGCATGGTAGTTGTGGCCATGGGCGGCAATGCACTGCAAAAGATGGTGTTGAATTATAACGATGCAGTAAAACTATTTGTTCCATACTGAATGATTTCAAGCGTGAATAGGATTCGACATTTTCACGAAAAGGAGAAACCGGAAAAAGTGTTGAAATCGCGAGTAAAGGCAACGACCTAGAAGCTCGGTTGATAAGCGAATTATTTTTGCAATAAAATAGTTACAAGATACTGCAATCATCTTTCTCGTAAACGAACTTCTAAAAAGGTACATCAGGACCGCAAGTAACTAGCAGCAGCTGCGTAAATTAATAATTATACTCCAGGTTTCAATTGAATGGTGACTCCGATGGTTACGTCAAATGACGCCCTCTTTGCTAGATAGGTTACATCTGTAATATTGATTGGTTGCGTTAGTTCATTAATTTTGATATAGATTTTGAGTATATATTTTTCTCAACAATATAAATTACAGTAAGACTATGTGTGGGCGAAGTTTATATGTAAGTGACTACGTATGGATCTAGGTTATATAATATACTCAATGAATCAAATTTGTTTATATTAACTTCATTCATATTTTCTTATTATTTATATTGGCAGGAGAAATATAGACTTAATATTTTATATAAAAATTAATGAATGGACAAAAATTTTTAATCCCTTGAAATTTTTAGTAACAGTAACTGAAAATTATTAAATTGTAACAAAATTTTCTGAAACATGTTACAAAAGCTTTATGCAGTTACCATTGCTAAAATTTCGGTTCCTGTTTAGGAAAATTTAGAAACGTTTTCTGCATAAAGCTTTATTGACGCGTCTCTAAAAATTAATACAAAAATTTCTAACAGTGTATCTATAACACTTAAGCTTTGTCCGTATTTGTATAAAAATTCTACCGATTGTATTTATTGCCAATTTTTGGATTTTTTAAAATCAAATTGCATTTCACATTCCTAAAATCCTAGAACAAGCAGATCCAGATATTAAGTATACAATTATGAGTTGTTGCTTTCGTGCATAAAAGTTTATGTTGTGAAGCAAAGAGGTTTTGCTGAATACTTATTTAGTTCTGTAAAGTTAAGTGATACACTGTAAAAACTAGAGATCTCTTTTTTTTACGGTATCATTTTTTTCTGGTCCTGTTTTTGAATAGGATAACTTCATGCTGTTATTATCAATGCAACACAAACGATTCTGGGATCCCACCAGTAGTCTCATGTTAGTACTACTCGAGACAAAATTTTTTTTTTTTAGTCTTATTCTAATACCTGAAACTAGCCCTGAAATAATACTTTACTTTTACAGTGTACTTTTGTTTACACAATTAAGATACATTTAAAAATTTCTAATCAGAAATTTATAAAAATATTTTTCATTTTACATTTCTAGAATAATTGACAATTTGAAATCAGGAATGAAGGTTTAAATTCAGATTTTTCCTGTAATGTAAGAAAGTTTCTGATAGCAATGAAGACATTTCAAAATCAAAACACGCAAAATTTTAAAGCTTTAATCCTTATCCAGTTAACTGGTGGACTCGAAATCGACGATCTGTGCCCAAACTGGTGCAATCAAATAAGTTCAGATTCGTAATCAGCGACCAAAAAACTAAGGGATATACCAAGTCTCATCAAAATTTATTGAGTTTTATGGGAGTTATTTAAAATGCGCATATATATGTCATTACCAGTTTTGTCACGGATTTTTTCTGCGTATACAGGGTGTGTTTTTTAACTTGAGACATCGAAATATCTTAAAATCATACGCATCCTA
>CAKNWW010080308.1:0-18106 GCA_932074435.1 Andricus kollari
TACGGATATTTTTTTCATAGGATGCGTATGATTTTAATATATTTCGATGTCTCAACTTAAAAAAACACCCTGTACACATGTACTTCGGAAATGACCCTCCGCTTTGCAACAACTGACATGACCCCATTATTTGCAGGCCTGTTTTATCGTAGAATTTACAAGATGATCAATTAAGACGTCAAATTCTTCATGAAGGTGATGTTATAATAAAAAAGTAACATCAGAATCGTGTAAAGACTCCTCAACAACATAAAGAATAACCTATCTGTTCAATACCAGAAAAGATTTTGCAACGAGGAGAATGAACGATAAAAAAATTTGCTTTAACTGCATGTGAAAAACCGCATAAAAAAGGGTACAAATTAAAACTTGGCAGAGTTAAGGTGGAAAAACATCAAAAAGGTAGGGGCTAGGATGGGTTGAACTTTGTTGTGGGTACCTCAAGGAATCTTTTGTGATCGGTTATAACCCTCCGGGCGCTGAACGCCTGAAGACCTTCCCTTGTAAGTTATGTAAAATTTACCACACAAATTTTCTCCGTGTATGGATTAAAAGTAAAAAAAGAGCAGTAATAATCCATTTGGATAGATGGTGTACAATGTCAGTGATGACATAATTTTTTATTCCTATTTTTTATTACAGATTTATCAAATATAGAACAGATTTACTAAATAAATTTCAAAAGAATCTTAAATGACGTATTCTGATTTTTATACGAGCACCCACACAATGTTTAAAATGTGAGTTTCTTTAATGGAATTTTGTTGGCTTTTTCAATCTTCGTAATGTATTTAATGGTGAGCATCTAGCTTCAGTTTTTTATGAAATTATGTTCAGGTTTGATGAATTCTTAAAATAATTTCATTATTTTTAGTTTTAGTCTGAAGAGGGAATTAGTATAATTCCGAAATTCTTTATTTATGTAACTAATAGATGCCCAGACGTTAATTTTACGAAGGATTTAACATCTCATCCGTTTCTTCACCTTGTAAGTATATGGTCGTAGACTATAATTGCGTTTCACATCATGTTTCTGAAATGGATTATTTATAATCACGGACAGGAAGCCTATCACACAATGAAGGACTGGATAATTATCAATGAATAATTGAGAAGAGCATGGGCTATGAAAGATTTTCTGATGGAATGTAGGAGTAACAGGTTATACCCCGATAATATTAATAATTGTTTGGTTAACATTAGTTCAATTCACATATATAGTAGATTGCAAAGACAAGTTATTAGATATTTTAAACAATATAAAAGTACAGTTGAGACAACTGGAGATTAAGGACATCCACAACCATATTAAATGTTGAACTGCTCATTCAGAAAAGATTAGAACTATTTTAACATTTTTAACCCTCCGTTTACGGACTTATTTTTCCCACCTTCCGTTTACAGACATGGTCTTCTAAGTCCTATTCAGTTTTTGAACTGTCTCTGGCTTTGAGCAAATCTAGTAAAGTTGAGGTATATTTTTGAAAGTGTCTACTACACGATCCAATTGCTCTTAGTGTCAATCGATAAAAACTTTTTAAATTAAAAATTGAAATTTGGGAACGAAATTCCCCTACGGGAAACTAGATTTGCCTTTCTATCCGCTGCATACAAAGTGACAGCAAGCAGTGCCATCTTTCGTAGGGGGTTTCTAGCGGCATTGAATGAGTACTTTTTTCTTGCATCTCACCCTTGATGCATGTCTGTTGCCTTTAGTATGTAAGACTTCTATGTAAGACTGCTGAAAACTAAATTTTAGAAAGCATTAGGTCACTCGTATATTTTACATGGCTGATTTCAAGATCTATGCTTCTGGCAAAGTATAGCTACTGTCAGCTCTGAGGATCCTAGGGGCGTTCATGTGTTAAATTGGTATGAAATTCGGGTTGGTTAAATGCGTAAAGATTCGTCTGACACGAGGATGTTTAAATGGTATACGTGATGTTGGGAAGCTCAGCAATAGAAGCTTTCTACGAGATTTTGTTTTCGAAAAGACTGAGTGTTGAGAAATAGCCACAATCAGGACGAAAAACTTACTAAGGTTGCTTTTCGGGGCACATGCAATCCCCTGCGTGTCGAAACTGTCGATGTATTTGACTTTTATTTTTCCCTAAATCACCGTCTTACTACATGAATAGCTTACATGTAATTGTAATAACTCTGTCATCGGTGAAATTTGACAACAAAATATTTATGCAGAAAAAATCCAAATCGGACAAAAACTAGAACTAGAATAATCTACCTTAAACATTCCTTAAAAATGCTCACCAACTATATTCTCCCTTCATTCACATCTCATTATTCCTCCATCGATTCGTCCGTTAACAGAAAATGTAATACTTATTGCTGGGTCGCAATGTAATCCACCTGCCCAATCTGCTGTTCATAATATATTATTATATTATACTTTTCTGAGCCTTTCATGCACACACAACTTTGATTTTGATCTTATCTTGAATTTTTCATTTATCATTAGGCTCATACTGTTCACATTATCATTCAATCTTGTCATAATTCTCTGCATATTTTATTGTGGCCCTCTTATTTTAATCTCTTTTTCCGATATAAATGTGGACATAACACAGTCATATTGATTTCAGGTGCGCAGCCCAACTATAAGGAGCCTTCTACCCCGATTCAGATTCCTATTCAGCAAAGTAACGAAATTGATGAGAATAGTACGAATGTACTACAAAATCTTTCATTGCCAACAGTGCCAGCAAAAAAACATTGTAATAACAATAAAGGGGAAAATGGAGTTGGTCTTCGGCGAGGGAAAAATAATAGCGAAAGTAAAGTACAGGCAGCTCGAAACAAACATAAAAACTGTCAAAATAAAGAAAAAAGTAATGCACGAGCAATTGCGCAGCCTGATTTAACTTACAGCAGCGCGCAAAGCGTGCAGAATATAACGCAGCCTCAGGTTAATGGGCAGAATGAACTCGAGACTTTTTCAGCCGATTCGATTATGGAAACTGAACAAAAAACTATAAGTAAAACAAAGGTAGATCATTCACAGCCGCACAGTATACAGGCTTCAGAACTAGAGATAATGCAACAAATTAATGATCTTAAGATAAATGGGATGGTACAAAATGGGGATTTCAGCCACTCGGACCGAGACGGAGACTCACAGCCAGAAAGGAGTACACCGGTCAGCACAATATCCAATTCAGACGATTCAAATGCAAATGAAGAAGTTGACCATCTAGTGAAATCAAAGGAAGCAAATGATAGTTTAACTGTCTTGGGTATTTTAAAAACATTTATCATAATATATATGACGGTTTCTGAAAGATAACTTAAGGCGTAGTATCGAAAAAATGACATGGTTTTATCTCTGGTGTCCAAATATAAAGGAAATTGATTCGCAGAGGGCGTTGATGTGACTACAATATATATGACTAAAATTTATGTGTTTTAGGGCTCAGGAATAAATCCTGCAGAACGACTTCAGGCCCGATTTTTTAATTTCACTCTGAGGAAGTTATTATTTATACAAATAGAACGTCAAAGTTGGACATTTTACTAATATTGGTTTTTTTCCCCGAAGAAAAGACGTACGAGAAGTCGCTATCTATCAGAATTATTGCATATATACTTCAGGCACATAAATATTCAGTTGAAGATTTAAACAAATTGTTATAAAAAATTGATATAAACAATTATTTTCATAAGGTGCTCAACCTCAAGAAAAAACTTTGACTTGATTAAAAATACCTAAATATTTCGTAGGAGTAGTATTTAGAGTGGAAAATAGATATTAGTTAACAATTACCATTATTATGAATATTCTAATAAATCTTGTAATTGTTATTGTTATTTAAAATATTTTAAATAAACAGTCATGTTGATAGTGGTACTTAAATAAGTAACTTTTTCAGTCATTCTGAATTAATATTATTATTAAATAATTTAATAAAAAATTGTAACTTTTATAAACAAAATATTTAAGAAAAATGATTTTGCTATGGAAATAAGAGGTTTTTTCAACACTTATACTCATGTGGAGATATTTTTTTAAAGCAAAATATGAATTAAGCGACTAACTCGGTAAACATCTTTTAATTATCAATAAATTTAAACAAATTATAATAAATAGTAACATACTTGTAATGCAAAAACAGTATTAAGCAAAAATGCATTATTTTAAATTATTAAAAGTCAATGAAATGCAAATTTAGTGTATTCACTCTTTACGAATTATTGTGCAATATCGGCATTCTCGATTAGCAACAATGGACGACCTAATTCACAAACTGAGTCATCTGATCGGTACACTGCCGATTTAAGACAGGACTGGGAGATAGATGCAGTAGAACTTGATCCAGAGATCATAAAATTATTAGAAGAATTCAAATAAAAAAATAATTTCTATGAGATGCATTGAATCAGGAAATTTTTCTCCTAGAATATTATAGTATAGCCAAATATAACAAAAGAGTTTTTTTTATCTTTCGTTTATAAGAGTTACAATTTGCTATTATTATTTAATAATATTATTAATTGAGAATTACTGATAAAATTACTTATTTAAGTACCACTATCAAGATGCGTTTAAATAATCATTACGAAAAAACCGCTTGTTCATACGTAAAATTGATGTAGATGACTGTTTTGTTAAAAATATTGTTAATAACAATAACAGTTGCGAGTTAATGCCACACTTTCTTGACGAAATATAACCACTGAGATAGCAGCAACATGATTTACCATAAAAAAAAATTTTTCCCACTGGAAAACGCTACATTTTAAAACTTGTTTATAATATTGTTATTAACAATACAAATATTCAACATTTATTTTTGTTTGCAACTATTTATTATAATTTAGAATTAATTTGAAAGTTGTTTGATGAGAAAAGCAATATTTTGAAAATAAAATACAACTTGTTTATTAGAAGATTTATAATAATGGTAATTGTTAACTAATAGTTATTTTCCAATCTAAATACTACTTCTACGAGATATTTAGGAATTTTTAATGAAGATGAATTTTGTTGTTGCGGTTGAGCATCTTATGAAAATAATTACTTATAACAATTGGCTTAAATCTTAAACTGAATACTTATGTTCCTGAAGTGTATCTGCATGAATTCTGATAGATAGCGACTTCTCTTAAGTCTTTTCATCGAAGAAAAAAAAAAATTCCTCAAATGTCTAATTTTGTCGTTCTAATCCTTTAAATAATAAATTCTACAGAGTTAAATTAAAAAATTGTCTGAAGTCATTCTGCAGGACTTAATCCTGACCATTTAAACAAAAAAAAAACATTCAAATCGGCCAAGAATTGTAAGCAGTCGTGGATTATTAACAGTAAATTAGAGGTCAGTCTCTGGGTTGAGACTGATTATACTAGCTAGGTGGCGCGCAACTCACGGCGCAAGTGAGTGGGGGTGTTACAGCATTGGCTTGCGGTCGCAGCGCAAAAGTTTACAAGCGGGGATCTTTTTGGCGATGCTGCTGGTTGGGGGTTTCGCGCGATTGGTGCGCTTTCGCCAAGCAAAAGTCTACGAGCGTGAGCGATGACCGAAGCCGCGCTTGCGCTGTCGGTGATCAGAGGGACTTTAACTTTTCTACTGAGTGCCGTGACTTAGTTTATTCTGATAAGGAGATATCACTATGGGTCACAGGCTTTGAGAATAGCCGTTTATGCCATTATTTAATACTCTCGCAGACGAACGCGACTGTGATGTCCATTTTTCCTAATGGAATAGAAACATTTTGAGTAATTTTCATGTGAAGATTTAGATTGAATGGTAACTTACAGTATTTTCGTCTCCATTTTTTTAAATGTGTGTTGGGGGTTGTTTGTTTGGCATGAGAAAACCGATTCTGAAGTTTATTTTGTAATAAAATTAAGTTTTGATGCACTTCCGCTACAAACATGAACTAAAATCGATAGTTCATTATTCACGCATAATGCGTAAATTGATCATTTCTTTGTTTGTTCATTTTTCATAAAATTTTTATTTATAATTGTCGATAAATTAACGGCTTTAAAACATAAATAATAATAACATGTTATATTCATTTTTAAAAGATATGTGATATTTATGAGTGAGGTTTAGTTTCGAAAGATATGTTGAATGTACATTTAATACATTTCAGAATTCCATGGTGTCGCGGTGTATTAATGCATCATTGAAGCAATAATGTCTTTCGCAATGAGTGCATTTCAAGAAGCATATATTCAATATATCTACGAAAATAAAGTTCAGTCACGAATATTACATGTCTTTCGATGATGCATTTATCCACCGCTTATTATTTATGTTTTTAGGCCGTTAATTTATCGACAATTACAAATAAAAATTGTATGAAAAATGAACGGACAAAAATTACTCGATTTACGCATTATGCGTGAATAATGAACTATCGATTTTAGATCATGTTTGTGTCGGAAGTGTATCAAAACCTAATTTTATCACAAAATAAACATCAGAATAGGGTTTTTCATACCGAAAATCCCTCCAATATAGAAATGTTTCTATTCCATTAGGAAAAATGAACATCATAGTCGTGTGTGTCTGCGAGAGTACTACATAATGGCATAAACGGCTATGCTCCAAAGCCTTGTGACCCATAGTGATGTCTCCTTGTAAGGCGAATGACAGATGGAGCTAAGACGACCAGGCGATGGAAGTTATAAATAATATTTATAACCATAATTATAATTTCGCGGTCAGCAATCCACAGAGTCTTTCATCTTCTGAGGCGTTTCAACATCACTCTGTAAAACAGGGTAAAATACGGAAGTTACACTTAAAAGCTAAAACGAAAAATACTTACCTCTATACCGATGGAATATCTCAAGTCTTAGAACTGTTTAAAATAGATCTAAAGCCGAGGTCGGAGATCATAGAATAGTCCTGGTGACGCAGAATCAGGTATCGTGTTCACGTAGTTCTTCTACCTGATGTCAGGATCCTGGGGCCGCTTTGGAGGCCGCCCTCGACGGAGTTCCTGGGCCGGAGGGTCTTGGATGATCTGTGGCTTTTTTAGGGGTCGCCCTCGACGGAGTTCCTGGTCCGGAGGGCTGTGGATGATCTGGGGCCTTTTTGGGGGCCGCCCTCAACGGAGTTTCTGGTCCGGAGGGTCTTGGATGATCTGGGGTCTTTTTCGTGGCCGCCCTCGACGGCGTTTCTGGGCCGAAGGGTCTTTGTCGAGAGTCTGGATCAAGGGGTCAGTCTCGGGCCTTTTCAAAGGCCGCCCTCTACGGAGTTCCTGGACTACCGGACTTGGTGGGGACATTTTTCTTCGGCGTCCTCTATGTCGTCTGTAGACTCGAGGGGTTAACAGAAACGTGGGTCGGGTGTGTAGTCTGTGTGCCTGACAATGCAGTGGTGCGGAATGTTGAGAAAGGGGGCCCCATATACCAGTGGTAACCAGTCGGAGTCTTGAGTTTGGTGAGCCCTGGATATCAGGGGTATCCATTGGGGGCCTAGAGTTTGGTTTGATCTCGATATTAGGGGTATTCATTAGGGGTCTATATTTTGGATGAGATCTGGATATCAGGGGTATCCATTGAGGGCCTAGGGTTTTCCTCAATACTTGGGTCGACGTGGAGGTCGAACATTGAGGTAACGATGAGCCTGGGTTCCCGAGCAGGTATGGTTCTGCTCTCTGAAAGTAGATCTGACTGGTGTCGCGGCATTGGGGCTACTCTTTCGCGTAACAACGCAGTTGTTTTTCCGGGGGTGTACGGGGTAGATCTGTATTGTGTGCATTTTTGCGACACGATCGATGAGGTCTACTTCATAGAAATTTTCACTAATCCGTTCCAGAATAGTGAAGGGCCCATTGCTTAGCGGGACTAGAGCGGCATTGAAGCCTTTTTGGGCATCCGACAGTAATTTTTTCGGACAAAGATTTGGTCTCCGATTTCGTATTGTTGCACGGATTTTTTGCGAACTTCTTTTGGTGCTTTTTTCCTTCGGTACTGGGCCTGATGTTGACTGTGTCAGTGGGCGTGGGATGTTTTGGGAAGGTCGATTCACCAGGACTTTTAAGGTTAGCTCCGAAAAGAACTTCGTTGGGAATGAGCCCCGTTGCAGCGTTATGTCGAGTACGGGTTTTATAAAGGATCTCGGGAATGTCGAGAACCCAGTCCTTGTGACAGCGCCCGGTTAGACGTAACCTCATGACCTTTTTAAGATCTTGGTTACGACGTTCGGTTGTATTGGCTCAAGGGGGGGGCGCCTCAGCGTTACTTAGGGGAAAGGCCTTTACCCATATTGAAAAAAGGTCGGTTACTACAAGATATAGGTTTTTCTTCCGCTCGATCGGGGGTAAGGACCCATTAGGCCAAGGGCAACGGTTTCCCAAGCGTTTTTTGGTTCTCGGGGGGTGTTTTTGGTCACGGTGGGCGGTCCTGAGGGGTTTGCAGCAAGCACAAAGATGACACTTTGTACGTATTCTCTGAGGTCCTCTCTCATCTTGTGCCAGAAAAAGCGATGTTGGATGGCCCAAAGGGTCTCGTCCATACCCGGATGTCCGGCAAGTCTGGAGTCGTGTTATTCATAAAGTACCAACTCCCGAGCCTCATCTGGGACGTAGAGAAGCCAGGTGCAGAGTTTTTTTCCACTGGTTCTTTAGAGACAACCTTCGTTAAGGGAATGCTGTTGAAAAAAGACAGCTTCTTTTTTCGTAAGAACCGGTAGTGACGCAAGCTGTTTATATTTGGAGACGAGTTTACATGTCTCGTTATCCGCCTGTAGAGCGTTTGTAATAACGACGCGTGCTGTCGTCCGATCGGTTTTCGATTCGATCAGCCCATCTATCGAATGTCGAAAAACCGACATTTCAGCCATGGTACGGTCGGATCGGTTTTTTCAATTCGAGCGACTCATCGATCGATTGTCGAAAAACTGACATTCGATGCGCGCTACGTCGGATCGGTTTTTTTCGATTCGATTGGTCGGCCTTAGATTGTCCAGAAACCAATATGCGACTGACAAAAGGCATTTCAAGTTTTTAATTTATAATTATAATTATAAAAAGCTAAACCGATGCATGTAGAATGTAGATCGCAGGTCCAGAGAGAATTTGAGGACAATACTGTGTTGATCTGGTGGCTAATATTATATAGTCTAACAATAAACAGAAACGTGTCGTTAATTTTTACTTTCCTTATTAAAATTCGTTATACGATTACATAGTAACTAGTAAAATAACTCCTTTCATGTTGTTCATCTTAAAACGTGTAAAATGTATGTTACAGGCTTTACAGGTTTATAATATTTATTTTCTTATTTAATATTCTTAATCCAAAATTAGAGGGGGAAGACCACTACTGAAGGGTAGCCCAATATTGGTATTTTTACAAATTACCCTAGCTTCATTTTAATTTTTTTTCATCAAATAACTTTTTTTTTAAATTTGTATTCCACATTTCTGGCATTTGGATTAATAATTGTGGGGTAAGAAATTTCATGTAATATGAAATAAATGTACCTCAAATTTTCATTAAGAAAATTGGAACCAATTTTAACTTACTTTTACCTCTTTTCATTAAAACATATATGCAGATCGGATTTTTTTGTTGACTACAGTTGTTTGGCATCCTACAAACAATTTAAGACCAAAACAATAATCTATGAGGCCATTTATGAACGGTATAATTTAAAATAATATTTTTTAATTCGTTTCTTAATATAATTTAAATATTAAAAATTCGAATATTAATGTTTTCCACGCTCGTATACACAGGCCCAGGGACTCTCTTGATGGGGGAAGTTCCCTAATGTATGCCAGAAAGTTTCGCAAACTGACCACTGAATGTAGTGGCGTTTGTGTCGAGTAGTGTCGGATTTGAATTTGAAAAGAATAAAAAAAACACGTTTTCTAACCTTAGAGTCTCAACTGGTGTCAACGAACCGAATCGTGAAGTAATATTTAAATAAAAGAAATGCAAAAATGCCGTGTGCTTGTGTTTTACCGTTCATTAATAGGAACATGAATTATTGTATTAAATCCTGGTAAAATTCTGAAATTTTACATTTAAATATTTAATTATGTATTATTAGGGACCTGACTTATTGTGTTGAATCCTTGTAAAATGCTCAAATTATACATTTCAACATTTTATTATTTATTACCAGGGACCTGACTTATTGTATTAAATCCTTGTAAAATGCTCAAATTTTACATTGAAATATTTGATTCTTTAATACTAGGGACCCGAAATATGGTATTAAATACTGCCTTGATCCTAAAATATTAAGTATAATTATGTATTTATTTAATAATATATATTTATTTGTCCATTAATAACTATTCTTTGGTATTTTTTTCTACAATTTTCATAATTTGCATTTATTATTGACAATAATATAGTATTACACAGATATAAAATTTTTAAATAATTGCAAACAAATTTGATGAAGTATTAATTTTGGAATTTTGATTACTGTAAATATTTTATCGGTTAACTTAATTTGCTATCGACAATTTTTATTCAGGAAAAATTTTTATTATGATTAATAAGGTGTGTTAAGGCCACTCGTTGCAGTATTTTAATATTTTCAAAAATCAGTTTCATGCAATTTACTTTAAATCATATAATTTTTAACATCAATATGTTCTTATTATTTTCATTAATTTAGAAATGCATCCACATTATTCAAATTATTGAATACATCTGGATTAAATTGACTTCTTGAAATTAAAATTTCATATTAATCCGCCACTTTCTCTACTCTACTATTACGCCACTACCGGAAGTGGTAACTTTGCGAAATAATCGGAGGCTTCAATAAGGGAACTTCCCCCACCACGAGAGCCCCCGCACCTGTGTATACGACCGTGATGTTTTCTAATTAGTGGCTTACACAGTCGAACTTGTTAGTGCTAAGTTTTACCATTCATATCCTATATTTGTGATTAATTTAAATAAAATTTTCAAATTATCTTTGATAAGAAATTATAAATTAAATAGTACTAAATATATCATGATATTTTAAACCTATGATAAGGATATGAATGGTTAAGCCTAATATTGACATTGAGAAGTTCGACCTTATAAACGACTAATTGGCAAACATAAATCTCAATTTAAACTTTCGAGTTTCGAAAATTTACATTATATTAAAAAAGGAATTAAAAAATATGATTATAATAATCAGAGTTTGCCACTGTTAAAGCTGAAGATTTTTTCATTTGAAGCAATAAAAACTAAAAGACAAACAAAAGCAGCCAAAATAGAACTCTTCTGAATTTTCAACTTTCCAAATCTTCAAAATTAAGGCTTAAAAAAGTTGTCATTCAAAAACTTTTTATTCAATCGTTTAATAATTAACAAGTCTTGAATTGGAAACCTAATTTCAATAGATTATATTTTAATGGTTTCAAAATAAACATTATCTTAAAATGAAACATTCAACATGGTAAAGTACCAATTGCACAAATTTTAATTGTACAAATTAAATGTCGCCACTTTTATCGATGGGAAAAATCCTCGGTTTAAACATGTTTTCTGAATTTATTATAAATAAATATTTTAAATTGTCATGGAAAATGACGTGAATATAACATTTTTATCACTTGTTTTTAATACAGCAGTTTACTGGACAGTTTAATGTTATATTTGCATAATTTTAAATGAGAATTTAATAAATAAACATTTGAATCCATAAATCGAATTCCGGCTTTTTGCTTTGTAAATTTATCTCTTTTTGGTTCAAAAATAAAAATCTTATTATTTAGTTGAGAATTTAATTATTTTGTTAAAAAGCTATCCCTTTTTGGTTGAAATTTTAACGTCTTTCTTAGTTGAAAATTAAACTGTTTTCCTAGATAATTGAACTATTGGTTTGGAAATGAACTTTTTTGTTGAATATTCATATTTTCGTGATGAACATTCATCAGCTTTGTAGAAAATTCGTATTTTTTGCCTAAAACTTCAACAGTTTGGTTGAAATTGTTTTTCTTTCTTGGGGGAAAAATCTTTCTCAGTTGAAAATTCAACGCTTTTGTTAAATTTCGTCTTTTTGGTTGGAAACCACATTTCTTTTGGTAGACATTTTTTTTTATTATCTTTTTTGGTGAAAAAATCAACTACGTGGTTGAAAGTTGAAATACTTTGTCAAATATTCATTTTTATGTCTGAAAATTTATGATTTTTAATTGATAATTGAACTATTTGGTTGTAAATTGATGTATATTGTTAAAAATTCATATTTTCTGGTAGAAAATTTATCGATAATAAACCATAAACATTCTAAAATCAAAATTAAACAAGTCGCCGACTAAAATTAAAATTGCATGAAAGCGGATGTAGCTATTGAAATATTTATTTTAATTTATAAATATTATTCATTATATTTCATAGTACTTTAAAATTAAGCATATATTTTAATTGGATAACACAGGACCACAAAATCTAAACCCCTTGCAACACGGACCAGACTAGGTGGGTCGCATGTTTTCGGGGTCGCTGTATTCGAATCTGTTGTCCGTTTGGTCCCATCAGGCCAAGGTCAAGGTCAGTTCAAGGCCAAACTCACAAAATTTATCGCTAACCAATTAAGTCAGAGTACATATAGGTTTTCGGGGACGCTGAATTAAAATCCGTTGTCCGTTTAGCCCCATCAGATCAGGGTCAAGGTCAATTCAAGTTCAAACCTACAAAATTCATCGCTAACCAAATAAGCCAGGGTACCTATAGGTTTCCGGGGTCGCTGCATTCGGATCTGTTGTCAAGGTCAGTTTAAGGTCAAACTTACAAAATTCTTCGCTAACCAATTAAGTCAGGGTACGTATAGGTTTTCGGAGTCGCTGAATTCAAATCCGTTGTCCGTTTGGTTCCACCAGGCCTGGGTCAAGGTCAATTCAAGGTGAAACCTACAAAAATTAATCGCTAACCAAGTAATTCAGGTTACCTGTAGGTTTTTCCGGTCGCTGAGTTCGAATCCGTTGTCCGTTTGGTCCTATCAGGTCAGGGTCAAGGTCAGTTCAAGGTCAAACTAACAACATTCATCGCTTACCAATTAAGCCAGGGTACATATAGGTTTTCGGGGTCGCTGAATTCAAATCCGTTGTTTGTTTGGTTTGACCTCGAATTGACGTTGACCCTGATCTGATAAAACTAAAAGGACAACGGATTTGAATTCAGCGACCCCGAAACCTTTAGGTACCCTGACTTAATTGATTAACGATGAATCTTGTGAGTTTGACCTTGAACTGACCTTGACCCAGACCTGATGGGACCAAAGGAACAACGGATTCGAATTCAGTGACCCCGAAAACCTAAAGGTATCCTGAATTATTTGGTTAGCGATGAATTTTGTAGGTTTGACCTTGAATTGACCTTCACCCTGACCTAATGGGACCAAACGGACAACGGATTCGAACTCAGCGAACCCGAAAACCTACAGGCACCCTGACTTTTTTGGTAAGCGATGAATTTTGTAGGTCTGACCTTGAATTTACCTTGAACTTGACCTGATGGGACCAAACGGATTTGAATTTAGCGACCCCGAAAACCTATACGTACCCTGACTTAATTGGTTAGCGATGAATTATGTAATTTTGACCTTGAACTGACCTTAACAACGGATTCGAATCCAGCGACCCCGAAACCCTATAGGTACCCTGACTTATTTTGTTAGCGATAAATTTGGTAGGTTTGACCTTGAATTGATCTTGACCCTGACCTGATGGGACCAAACGGACAACGGATTTGAATTCAGCGACCCTGAAAACCTATAGGTACCCTGACTTAATTGGTTAGCGATGAATTTTGTAAGTTTGACCTTGAACTGACCTTGACCCTGACCTGATGGGACCAAACGGACAACGGATTCGAATTCAGCGACCCTAAAAATATAAGACCCACCTAGTCTGGTCCGTGTTGCAAGAGTTTAAATTTGGTGGTCCTGTGTAATTAGTCAACTAAAATAAGGAACATGTTATAAGCGCGCTTAGCGCTCTATTTTTGCTAATAGAGAATAATGTTTAAAAATTTGTCATGGGTTTTCTTTTCAAATTACAAAACGCCTTTAACGTTTAAATGTTTCGGATATGTATGAAGAATTAAAATTCCTGCAATAAATATTATAGAATCTTTAAATCTGAATGAGTAAGAGTTAACTAATCGAATAGTGCAAGTCATTATAATTTATTTCTTTAGTATTTATACTAGTCATTAGTAAAAAAAATTACTTTTTCTCAGTGGAATTGTTATTAATTTACTTTCGTAAAAAATTTCTAACTGAATAAGTAACAAGTTTATTGCTACTTTTAATTTCACACTACTTTATGAATGTTCACTTATTAATTCAGGTGTACAGAGTATATGAACAAACTTTTGTTCTTTTCAAATATCAGAATACAAAATTACAAATACATATAAAAGAAATATTGATCGGTTATCGCTTGAACTTTTGGTTGTTAAATTTCAGTCACTTGTGGAAATAATAGTTACAAATATTCGGAGCATATTCATTCAAGATTTAAAAAATCTTCATTTTTTAGACATATATAAATTTTGTTGAATTGCAGGAGTTATTCAATTGAAGAGAAAATACGTTTCATGATTCTTGAATCTATTTTCAAATTTTCATTTTTGATTACTTTATTTGTGGAAATTAACGACTTGATTCGGTTCATTGTTGGCCTATGGTCACTAAATTTAAGCAAAGTAAAAAAGTAAAAAAGTAAAAACCGATTCATTCTAAGGTACATCAAATATAGGATTTTGTAGTATTGAATGTCGGTTTTCAAAATTCGATCGATGGGCCGATCGAATCGAAAGAACCGATCCGACTGTAGCACGGTTTGAATGTCGGTTTCTCGACATTCGATTGGTGAATCGATCGAATCGAATAAACTGATCTGAAAATGAAATCACGTCGAATTGAAAATACCATATTCGATCCGACAAAATGCACAAGTCTAATGGCGAGGCATTCTCGTTCGTTTTTTTCGTAACGAGACTGGGTGGGGGGAAATTTGTCGCCAGCGTAACTGAGATAAGGCGTCGGGTGGAGTCTGGCTTGTGGGGGACATATTCCTGGATTCATCCTGAAATACCTAGGAACTTTAGTAAGTCTTTTTGACTTGGGAAGCGTGGCTTCAAGTACAGCAGACACGTGTTCCCTTTGGGGGAAGTTGGCTTCGGCGGTAATAACGTGACCGAGAAAATCGGTTGAAGTTTTTCCGAAGCGGCTTTTTTCCAGTAAACAGTTAAGACTGCGTATATTAAGACGTTCCAAAATAAGGTCGACATGATGAAGGTGTTCTTCTAAAGTTTAACAACAGATGATGATATCATCTAGGTACATCATGCAAAATGTATTGATGTATTCAACAAGGATAGTTTGGGACATTACCCGTTGGAACGTGCTGGGGGCATTTTTAGGCTGAACAGCATTACCTTAAGTTAATAGGTACCACAGTGGGGAAGTGTGAAGGCAGTATACTTTTTTAAGCTTGCTTCCATCGGAACTTACCAATAGCCATTACAGAGGTCGATAGGAGAGAAAATTCGGGCATTTCCTAGGTCTTTAAAGGTATCACGGGTGTGTGGTAACTCCTGGGATGTGTCGACAGTTATGGCGTTGAAGCGGCGGTAGTCGACGCAGAAACGGTGAATACCGTTATTGCTTATTACGATGGCTACTGGGGAACTATAAAGGGAATTTGAAGGCTCAATTATTTTATCGGCTAACATCTGCTATGCCTGTTCCCAGATAAGCTTGCGTTATTCTTGTGAGCAGGGTTAAAGACGTAGACGAAAGGGTTGGGTAGTTGTGAGTTCGATTTTATGCTCAGGTGAATGGGTTCAGATGGGTATTCCGGTGGGATGTACGATCGGTTGGAACCGTTGAAGGATGTCCTGAAATTTTGAGACATATTGGATTGGGACTTCCGTTAGGGCTTGGGCAATTTCTGGGTCGTTCAAGGTGAGTGGGGGAGTTGTATTTTCGCAGTAAATGGTAAAACTTTGATTTTTTTCAGCGTAAAGACATTTTCTGGGTCCATCGTAAACTGCCATTTGTTCTTCGATCCAGGGGTCTCTTAGTGTTAATGGATCGTTGGTTTCATTGCGAACGAAGGAGTTACTTTTTGTACGATGTCCGATTACGGTAACTTCTAGTTCGACAGTACCTTGGACATTGAGAAACGTTGCTGATTTTTCTATGTCAACTCTCTCGTGCCGAGGCCTTATTCGCTGATGTTGGGATTCAGTGAAGTGCTGGGGCTGTACAAAATTATCGGTGGAAGCGCTATCAAAAAGGGCCTGTAATTCTTGACTGTTAAGAATTATTCGGAAGTAGGGGACAACTTGGAAACGTCTTTTTGTGGCTTGAAGTCTTATTGGGGGGCGGTAGGCCCGGGTGACGCCCCGCCTTCAGTCTTCCTCCGCCCGCCCCCCCCCCCGCCGCCCTCGGGGGGACTTCCTGTTTATTCATAGGGCAGTCACGGCTGACGCTTAGCCCGTTTGGAGGATTGGGTTTTTTCGGTTTCGTCGAATTCGGCCTCTACTGCCTTGGACATGAGGATGTTGATATGAGCTGGTTGAGAAGCCCTAATGCCGCGAAGGATCGAGGGACATAACAATTGTAGGAGGTATATTTATATAAAGCAACTTTTTGGAGCGAGATTCCAAGTTGTATCTCCTTTTTCTTCGACCGTTGATATAATTTCAAAATTAAGAGCTTAAGAGCTTTTCTTTCTTCGGTCTTACGGTCCAATAAATAAAAATATAAAAAAACGATTGTAGTTGTTTAAAAATCGTTTTTATTTCAACGTATCGGCTCTCACTGCCCGCAGTGCTCAAGTACTCAAGGCCCGCAGTGAGAGCCGAAACGTTGAAAATAAAAACGATTTTTAGACAACTACAATCGTTTTTTTATTTATTGGACCGTAAGACGGAAGAATGAAAAGCTTTTAAGCTCTTATTTATGAAATTCTAGGAGGGTAGGACCCCTAGCTTCTTGGGGGCATGGGGTTGTAGGCGCTGGAAAAACAGATACTTTTTCTGAAGAAAGAGACAAACGGGCTCTTTGTCTCCTTGTTTTTGGGAGTATAGTTAGGAGGTAAGGCGTCCTAGGATGTTCGCCCCATTGTATTTTTGTATAAATAATTTTCGGAAACGAGTCCATTCAAAGGGTAGACCGCGAAATGTCCTGTAGACCTTGGGTTACTAGGGTAATCCGTTGTTCGGCCGCACTTTCGAAATTCCGAAATTATTTAAAATTGAATGAAGTGGGGATTACTTTATTTAATTCGAGAGAGAAGGTCTCGTAGTTTTTAAAAAAGAGGAGGGTATCCAGAGTGATGTTGCGGTTTGTTGCGATGGCGGCGATGGTTACTGATACGGGAGTAATCCTCTCCGTAACGGGGATCGGGTGTGTCACTGCTGTGAAGGGGACATGCAAGCGTTAGAAGGTGGTGGTCCGAGAATAAGGTAGACAAGGTAAGGTAAAAAAACTTGCGTTTATTCAAGTAGCGTCGAAGTATACACTACGGGGACTCGGGGAGAAGTGACTCTAGGTCTCGAAACGCGCTATGAGGTGAATATGCGGGCCAAATGTTGGTGGGTAGAAGTAAACTTCTTCCACCAGAACTAGTGTTTTCGGGATCTTGTATACCTCTCTCCAAAAAGTCTCTACCTCGTTGGGCTTGGGTGGATTTTTGACAGGAACAGGGGGATCATTGAACAGGCGAGAGGGGTCAGCGAGAAACTGTAGACTCTCCCTGATCCATCTCTCCTTCTTCCGTATCCTCCTCCTTGCGTCAGATAACAGCCGTATTTTGTCAACAATATGCTGCTTGATTGTCAGCAGCTTTGACTTGTTTAGTGTGTGATTCAAGATCCTCAGTTCTTGGGCGAACTTTCGAACCCTTTCCGTGAACGGTCTACCAGATGTTATGTAGTCAATCACACATTGAACACGGGACGCATTTTGTCTTGCCCATCCAATCTTCTTGTTCAGTTGATGTAAGCGTCTTTTGGTCTTTTGATCCATCGTAGGTTTGAGCCTTCGATTTAAATCAGCAAAGCTCTCGCAGCACCATAAAATGAGCAATTGATGGTCCAGAGGTCGGACTCTTGCGAGATTTCTCCACGAAGGGAGGCATCCATTTCAGCCAGATCTTGG
>CAKNWW010081054.1:0-19757 GCA_932074435.1 Andricus kollari
GGGAGTATGGCCATAATCTCAGATTGTAGAACAGTGGCGTGGGACCCCAACTCGATTGTGAAGCCCATTCCATTCATTCTACGGTATACATCGGCTCCTGCATTCTCCTCGTTCCTGGAGCCATCTGTAAACCAGTTGTCTCCATCACTGGGCAGGTGTGCGTCGCCGTTAACCCATTCCTCTTTCGTGGATAGGCTAACTCGATACTTCTTGTCGAAGAGGTAGCGAGTGACCGTTTTGTCCCTGGGCATGTTCAGGGTCAGCCTCCTCGCGATGTCGACTGGGATCTTCACTGCTTTCGAGATCCTTCTGTCATTTACCAAGTTTAGTCTCCAGGCCGCCTTGACAGCCACGGCCTTGATGGTAAGATGAAGGGGCTCCAACCCTGTTAGTGCCCCAAGTGCCATCGTGGGTGACGACTTCGAGGCACCAGTGATGCCTCTCAAAATTAGTCCCCTGATCCTTTTCAGTCGAGACTTCACAGTGGATAGCTCGACCCTGCTCCGCCAGACCACCGCCGCATAGGTTAGCCTGGGTCGCAAGATCGCTGTATAGATCCACATGAGTGTCTCCGGCTTCAAGCCCCAGCTTTTCCCTATAACTCTCCTGCAGAGCCATAAAGTTGCTACTAGCTTCTTGCACTTGTTTTCTAGGTGCTCATTCCATAACAGCTTCTTATCCAGAATTACTCCTAGGTATTAAGCGCGTTCTTTGATTTCTAGCTATTGTCCTCCAAGTTTCAGTGTACTCGTGGTTCCCCACTTATACCTTCTGGTGAAAACAACCGCGTCTGTCTTACTCGGATTAACCGATAGTCCAGTTTTCTTACACCATGAATCCACTATCATCAGTGCTTGGTGCATTACTCCGAAGAACGCATCCAGATGCTGGCCACGCGCGATAACTAGTATATCGTCCGCATAGCCTATGACGTGGTTACCCTGACTCGAGAGTAGATGAAGCAGTTCATCCACTACTAGGCACCACAGCAAGGGCGATAAAACTCCTCCCTGCGGACATTCCGAGTCCACGGTTCCACATAAAATGGTATCACCCTTAGTCGTAGTTAGATTCCTGTTGGCCAACATATGGCATATCCATTCCACAACTACTGTAGGCACACCATGTGTGATCATGGCCGCCCTAATCACCTCTCCAGATGTGTTGTTAAAGGCTCCTTCGATAAAAATTCCAATCGCGAGGCCTTTCTCCTTCAGTTGTCCTTCAATTAGGTTTACTACTCCGCTTAGGGCCCTCTCCGTCGAGTGACCAGCCCTATAGGCGTGTTGCTCTTTATGAAGTGGCCTCCTTGACAAGACCTTGTCGCGGATATATCTATCCACAAATCTTTCCACTGTTTTTAGTAGGAAAGATGTTAGGCTGATGGGACGGAAATCCTTGGGTAAGGTATAACCGACCCTACCTGCTTTCGGAATAAAGACTACTCTCGTACCCCTCCATGCCGCCGGGACGTGTCCCAGCGTAAGACTAGCCCTAGCAAGTCTCACTAGCGGCCCTATGATGGACTCCCCAGCCCTCTACAAGAGGACTGGATAGATGCCATCTGGGCCAGGAGACTTGTAAGGGCTGAAGGACTTCAGGGCCCACCTGACCCTGGCAGGGGTGACAATCTCGTTGGCAATCCGCCGTTTCGGGCCCAGTTGGACCGCAGGCGACTTTGGTTGCCACAGAGGTGCCGTGCCCACTTCTCCAAGCCTTGAAAAGCCCGGGAAGTGTGCCTTGAACAGGTGAGCCAAGGTGTCCCTTTTTAGGCATACTAGGAACTTTTATTAACGAAAATAATAATTTTTCCAAATTGAAATTTTCAGATCTGTAGCGCCATCTTGGGAAGGGTACAACTGTGCATGGAGCAACTGTGAACGAGCCCATCTGTGCACGTCGGTGGCCACGGGTACAACTGTGCATGTTGTTGGCCACATGCACAACTGTACACCGGCCATCTGTGCATGTCTGCATTTCGACGTGCACAGTTATTGGTCTCCCATCTGTGCACGTTAATCGTTCGTAGGGTACCATCTGTGCACGTCGACATTGCGACGTGAAAAATTGTGAGTGTCCCGACTGTGCACGTCGCAATTGATACGATCAGCTTGTCAATACACAAGTCCACGTGCATGGATGGGATACTCCAAACTGTGCACGTGCACAGATGGGAGATTCCCAACTGTGCACGTATAATTAATACAATCATTTTTTCACTCAGGAGTCCACGTGCACAGATTGAAGATTCCCAACTGTACACGTGCATAGATGGGAGACTCTCAACTGTGCACGCATTAATTAATATAATTAAATATTTTTGAAAGTCCACGAACCCAGATGGTACCCTTCCAACTGTGCAAGTCGCAAATAATGAGATAACATGCTTAACTTACAAGTCCGCGTAAACATTTAGGAGACTCACAACTATGCGCATAGCAATTGATAGGATCCGACCTTTCATTCAAATGTCTTCGTGCGCAGATGGTACCCTCCTAACTGTGCACGTTTTGATTCATGCGATCAGATTTTCAACTTTTAAGTCCTTGTTTACAGATGGTACTCTCTCAACTTTGCAAGTATCAATTAATACGATCAGGTTTAAACTTACAAGTCCACGGGTGCAGATGGTACCCTAGGAACTGTGTACATCTCAATTAATAAGATAAGATGCTCAACTGACAAGTCCGCGTGCACATATATGGGAGATTTCCAACTGCGCGCGTAGCAGTTAATAGAATCAGACTCTTTATTGAAAAGTCCACACACCTAGATGGTGCACATATTTTATGCAAAAAATGATAGTAGCAATCGAGACGTGCACAGTTGGGATGGTGCCATCAGTGCACGTTCACTTTTAGGTGAAAAATGATTTTATTAATCGAAACGTGCACAGTTGGAAGGGCACAATCCGTACACGCAAAATTTGAGACGTGCACAAATGTTCCGGCGTACAGTTGTGCCTGTGGCCAATAACGTGCACAGATGGGCTGGTGCACAGTTGCTCCGTGCACAGTTGTCCGTCACCCCGCGATATTTCGACCAAGCAAAACGTCTGGCAATTTATTTACTACTGTTTTTCAGTAAGAATAATTTTTCTTCAAGCAGCCATTATTAATTAAAAATAAAAAAGTAGTAGTTACGGAATCTTCTGGTTTCTATTTATATGAATAATATAAAACAATTAAAAATGTAAGATATTTACGTATTTTTTCATGAAAATGTCCATCTTCCTTTCAGAATAAAAATGATGAAATTTAGCTTAACAGTTAGGCCTCTGGGAAATTTAGAATATAGCTCTGCAAATTAATGATTTAAATATATAATTTATTTCAAAGAAATCTCATACATTAATATAATTAAACAAATTAATTGAAAATTAAAAATGTATAGCATAACAACAATGCATGTGAATGATGGCAGCATTTATTTTAAATGAGGTGATAAAGTAAATTATGTTATTAACCATCAATATGGGTATTGTTATTGCACTTTGCTGGTAAAATCATTAAAATTTTTTATACATATATTGGAATTGAAAAGATTAAGTTGATTTTTAAAGAATGTAGTTGTCTCGCCATTAGTTACTTCTTTGAAATATTTTGGTACATGTCATAACAGCATTATTCGTTCACTATTGAAATTCCAAAAACTAAGGAATACTAATAAACTTCTTATCATACATTCCCTACATTTTAATCCAGAAATTTCTATCGGTATTTGTTGTTCAAATTTTACCACCAGTAATTTAATTTTTGAAGGTATTTTTTGCCTAGTTCATTAAAGCAGTTCTTTTTAAGAAATTTTGTTAGTAAATTGCGAAATTCTAAATCTTTGGCCTAATTTTGTTCGAAAATGTGTGACTATTAATTTATGATTTTTGAAAGATAAAGAATAACTTGTAAGGTGTCTGTTTTCAAGCTTATATTATTACTCATCGTGTGCTAAATTGATTACGTAGTATGAATTTGCGACATAGTTTTTCACATGTTTTAAAGACCGAAAGAAACCTTAAAACAAATTATAATGTTAAGAGGAGAAATTATGGACTCCCTTTCTACATAATATAGAGCTGGTTAAAAATCAATCAATAGCTTTAATAAGTTTTTCTTTTTATTCAGTTTTTCTAGGATATTACCACAATTTTTATAGCATTAAAAAAACTTATGTAATTTTTAAAAGCTTTGCAAGCTATCCTAAATAGTTTTTAAATAGGTACATGGAAGGATTATCGGAACCTCAGAATATTGATAGATTGCAAATTGATAGGCAGTTTATAGGGTCCCAAAATGAAAAATTTAAATGCTGGGTTTTTTTTGGTTGATAATTTTTGTTGACATGGGAGCCTACAATATCTCATTTTAACAGTATCATTTATTTTAAGATTTCGATCCCAGGAGCTCGACAGTAAAATTTAAAAAATATCTCCGTGTGTATATGTGTGTGTATGCAACTTTGTTCTGTTCACCGTATCTCGAAAATCAAAAGAGGTATGATCATGAAATTTTGATGAAGTGTAGCTCCGATTGGTATCCAGGTCTGATAGGATTTCAAGCTAGATCGGATATTTAGGAGTAGTTTTTTCTTGCTTTAAGAGATTTTAAAAGGATAAATTTTACCCTGTTTATATAAGAAAAACTTTTTTGATATTCAAAATACAACAGGAAGATATTTAGCGTATTTGTTCGTGTCTCTGAGAAGCATCGATCGACCTATTGATAAACCTTTTATTTTCCACCAGTACCTACTTATGAATTAAAAAAAATAGTTCATTCTGTTTATATTGTACATTTGTTTTTGTTATCCAAAAACAACAATTTTACATGTGGAGTGTTTGTTTGCGTCTTTGGGACGCATCGATTGACCTATTGATGAACCTTTTATGCCCGACCAATACCTATTTATGAAGTTTAAAGAAATTGTTGTATTCTTTTCATATGAGAATAACTGTGTTCATATTAGGTGTACTTACATTACCTTATCTGACATGTGTGTTCGCGTCTTGGAGACGCTTCACATGCCAAAATTAAGAACTTTTCATGATCTACCATAAACTACCAATATCGTTTTTAAATTTTTCAACAAAATTAGTTTTCTGTTTTATAAGAGGATTGTCGTATATTTGAAAATATAACAATACTGCATTTGATATAATTGTTCTCGTCTTCGAGGCGCGTTTTTTTTAGGTTTTAATTTGAAATATAAAACTACCGTAGGTTAAAGAGTTGTTCATTGTAACAGAAAACATCAATTGACAATTTGGTGGGCCCTCAGATTTTCTGAGAATAAAATTTTCCTTGTGCTCATAAAAGCTTTGTGCTCATAACATGAGCACAAATAAATACACCCATAATGAATGCGCCCATAGAACTTCCCAGCCGTATTTTACATTGCAAAGGAAGGAGAGAATATTATATCCAATGATATGCTGGATTTGCAAGTGTATTAATGTTATAATAGTAGAGTAATATAGTTTTTTCCAATTCATTGTCACATTTCCTCTAATATATACTTCTGTTTACGAAATATGCATGTAGGATGATGCATGTAGGCGAGACCGGGGCAAGTTGAAGCACTTTTCATTTTTCGTTTTTTTAATATTTTTTGTGACGAACTTTTTCAAAACATATTACTTTTACCTTGATTTGTACACCTTAGGTTTATATAACTATAAGTATCACAAGATGATGCGGAAAATGGTTTAACTCGCCCCAGGCCCGGGGCGAGCTGTACCACTTTAGCGGAGTCAATAATTTTGAAATCGTGATTCAAATCTTCAATCATTTATTGAAATACATAATTTTTTTTAGAGCAGTAAAACCTTTTTTTTTCATTTTTTTTGGTCCTGCTCTTTTACTTTTTTACTTATTTCTTGGTCTTCCTCTCTTCTCCGTTTCATGATTCTCTGTTGCCTTTTTTGATTTAAAAAAGTCCTTTAAAATATTTTTTTCGTCAATTCCCGTTCTCTTTTTTCTTTTTTGGCTTTCAATTCGTCTCTGATAAGAGCATCAGTACAACATGCAAATAATACCACAAATTTTAGTGTTTCAACTCGCCCCACATGCAAGTAGTACAACTCGCCCCGAAATGCGATTGACATTAAACAATATGGAATTTTGTTGTTGCTAAGAACAAAACCTCAAATCCTTGAAGGGTGATATACTTAAAGGTATACTAAATCTAGCAGGGCGATTGTTTGAAATTAATATGGTGTACAGAGAGCTTGGGATCGTAAAATTGAAACTTTTTAACATTTACTTACGAGCCACGAAAATAAGTTTTTTAGGATAACGTTCGACAATGCAACAGGTAAACAAAATAACTTCAGGCACAATTCAAGTTTCAAGTAGTTCACTTAGAGTTGATTTGATGGCGCGTCATGACGAATATTTTAGAAGATAAACGTACTGGTTCAACTCGTCCCTATGTTCAACTCGCCCCGGTCTCCCCTACTCACTCAACTTACAGATAATATTTTTAATATATATAAGAAATTTGCTTTGTTATAAATTGAGGGTTCGGATCAAAGAATGGGTCGCACGCTCGAAAACGCGGAAAATTATTGTCCACGTGTTTCGTGATATCCAAATTTTAAAGTTCAAAAAATTAAATTTTTGAAAATATGGTCATATAGAAAAGGGCAAGACAGAACTTTTTTGTATCTCCAGTTTTTTTTCAGATAAATATTTTCAATTGTAAAAATGAAAAAGTTAAAAAAAATTTCCTCAAATTCAATTATGTTTTAAAACATAGATCGTCAAAACTCCGCTAAATATTATTGATACTGTTTAATGTTTGGTATACGCACGCAGTGTACCCTAGCGATGCCTACAAAAAGAAAAAAAAAGAAAAATTTCCTATTGTTTAATAATAATTAATTGCAAATTGAGACCGGTCGATAAGCACATTTTTTTAGTTTCGGCAAAGAAAAGTATCGAGGAAACTTTCGAGTTGAAAGAACTATTAGTGAGACATTTTTTCCTCACTAGTAAAGCACTATTTCTGGACATTTTTATATAGATTCATTGAAAATTGACGGAAATATTCATTATGTAAGAAAGTACGCGACGCCATCTACGATTGCGAGCGCTCCTCAACGTTCGCTTGTACTCTCGCCGGTACTTGCCTATAAAGGACGCTTTCTTACATAATGGATATTTCCGGCAATTTTTAATCAATCGATCTAGAAATTTTCAGAAATCTTACTTTATCACTGAGAAACAAATGTCTCACTGAAAGTTCTTTCAACTCGAAAGTTTCCTCGATACTTTTCTTTGCAGAAACTAAAAAAACGTGCTTATCGACCAGTCTCAATTTGCAATTAATTATTATTAAACAATAGGCAATTTTGATTGTTTCTTTTATTTCGTAGCCATGGCTAGGGTACACTGCGTGCGTATACCAAACATTAAACAGTTTCAATAATATTTACCTGAGTTTTGACGATTTATGTTTCAAAAAATAATTGAATTTGGGGAATTTTTTTTTCTCACTTTTTCATTTTTACTATTAAAAATATTTATCGGACAAAAAAACTACACATACAACAAAGTTTCGTCTTGCCCTTTTCCATATGACCATAGTTTTAAAATTTTAATTTTTTGAACTTTAAAATTTGGATAGCACGAGACACGTGGACAATTCTTTTCCGCCTTTTCGAGCGTGCGACCCATTCTTTGATCCGAATCCTCAATTGCTATGAAAATCTTTACAATCAAATTAACTTATTTCGCGTTTTTGAAAATATACAGTTTTTCTGTATATCATATATTTTCCTGGCTAGAAAAAGATCTTGACACAGGAAATTGCCATTCAACAACATTTCTGATTATTATCAACATTTATTATAAAAAATTTACTTTTTTTATTACATAACATTTTTCTCTTCTGCGGAGATTTCTTGTTAAATGCCAATCCATTGTGTTGGGTAATTATTCTTCCGATGAAAATAAATTAAATAATAAAATTTTTTTTGTTCAAAAATGCTATGTAAATGTATTTGTTTATAACAATTGTTTTTGCAAGACACTCTATCGTGATTCTTCTTTTGATTTAGATGAGAAGAAATTATCCTGCAGTAACAAATTTTTACTTCAAATATCTGTACAGAAGTTTAAACCAGGCGCTGGCCGGGAATAATGGCCGGGATCCGACTAAAAGCGTCACGGTAAACTAGACTGATCCTGGCTTTCACACAGACCTTGATCCAGTCGGGTAATCCGGTCACAGAGCAGTTAAAAAATGTCGTGACTTGTTTGGTCTTTTAAGGCTCATCGCAAAGAATACGGTGAACTTTGAAAGTCAACTCATGTTAACAAATTCTTGCGAGGAAATTAGAGTAGAGTTTCAATCACTGATGCTTGAATCTCCCAGCATTTATTTTATTTTCGAAACCACGTGATGATTTGAGGTTAGGAAGGAGGACAGGAAAAAATCAATACACAATACTATAATTTGTTGTAAAATGATAATTATTCGCGCAGTAAGTGGGGTTTTCAAACTGATTACTGAAATAAGGTTGATTTTAATAACGGATTTTAGTTGCTAACTTCGAGAAGACGACGCGACATGTGTGCAACGTGCATTCTCGTTCGAGGTGCGAAATTGAAACTTGCAAGTGTCTACGCCGACGCCAGGCGCAGAAGACGTCAGACATGGCGGTACATTTGAAAGTGTACAGACTAAAAATTGAATGAAAATAGAGAAAATTGTAAAAATGGTAACAATTCTGCTGTTGCACATCGCAGAATCGATAACAGTTTTATTTAATAGCTTTAAACATTGCAAACAATGAAATGTTTTTTTTTTAAGAATTTAAAAAAACTAATGTCTGTTTTACTGATGTAATGAACATTTAAACCATACTTTTCAAATAGTAATTCATCTAGCATCCGTAAGTACGTGTTTCGTAATATCGCGGCTCTTAAAAAATGTGTAAATTCTACAAAAAAAGTATCCTGACCAGTTCCCGACCGTTTCTTGGCCATGAAACCCAACCAGGGGTAGCCAGGCCGGGAAACGACTAGAAACCTTGTTGTAGTAGGGCCTATCGGGGAAATTTCTGCACGGGCTGTAGAAGCTGAAACTTTTTAAAATTTATATTAAAAGAGTTAAAAATTGCTGAAGTCGAAGGTACCCGAAAAAAATCAACCAAATTTAACCTTCCCCACCTTGGTAAATATTCGTATTAATAGACAAAAAATTTTCCATAATTTGTTATCTCACATAACCAAGAAAGTTTATTACGGCAAAAATGTTTTGAATACAAAAAACATAAAGCTTACATTTTTTAAATATAAAATTTCACGAACATATATTTTTTATGATTACTCAGTCATGACGCAATATTTATTCATGCTCTTAGTCAAGAGTTAAAAAGCAAGATTTGCACTTGATTTAAAATTGATTCTCCTTAATTCTTCATTTCCGTTATTTGACTTTTCATTACTTAAAGTTGTTTTGTATGTTTTTGAAAATTAGATCTACAAATGAAGGGTGTGCCGGCAAAGCCATGTAAGCCCATCGGGATAAACTTTTCAGGAGAGAGAAAAAACCATTTCAAAAATCGAATGATAAAAAAAATGAGAAAGTCCATTCGAGATTTGATGGAGCTTTAGAGATACCAATTAACAAATTTTTGACAAAGGTAATATTTTTCGAGATATAGCTCGCTAAAATTCGACTGCTGTCGAAACCGTGATGGTCTATGGATTTTTTTTTTGTTTTCTACAATCCCAATCAACATAAAACATATACCTGGAAGATTATAAACGCTTTACGAGACAAATAGAAGGCTGACAAGTGAAAAATTAAATAAAAAAAGTCATTTCTTTCAAAAATGGATTTTACATTATCACATTTTTATTTGTATACAAAATATTTAATTTATTTGTATTTTGTAACTATTTACTACTACTACCGGTAGTTATTTGCATAATTAATTCTGTTTTTGCATCTGCTTTAGGTAAAATACGTAATTTGGATTCCATTTTAATTTACAAAAGCTCATTCTATTCCTTCAAAGTTTCTTTACAATTATATTCGTCACGTTTTTATGGAAATTATTTTATTTGGAAATAATACGTACAATTGTTTTTATTTAGTCATGTTTCAAATAAAAAAGTTAATTATATAATATTTAATAAAAACGTGATAAATAAAAGTGTGAAGGACTTAAAAATTAAACTTAGAATTTTGAAAAGCTTTAGGTTATATTAGTGTTTTTCGAAGAACATTTAGCATAAATTGTATAAAAATATTATATAATAATTCTGCTTTAGGGTCAAATAAATTAAAAATAATTCAATTATTGAAATATTGAACTTTGATTAAGTCTTAAAAAATTACATATAGTCTTCTAGGTACGCAATGCACATTTGAAAATACTCTTTGGGTAATACTGCAGTGGACAAATTATATAAAATGTTATTATAATTAATCGAATTCCATACAAATTTCTATAAAAGTAACATTTTTTTTAAATTACACTGAGTAAAACTATAAAATTATTTAAAACATTGCTGTCAAATAATTATTCATACATTTTTTAAAGATTTTTACGATATAGATTTAACGATAACCTTCATTACACTGTAAAAGGTAAAAAAAGATCATTACAAAATTTTACAAAATCACTTCATGGTAAGAGTTGTGGTGGAAAGATTTGTTCGAAATCTCATTTATTGACACAATAATTTAAAATCAAAATTCAATAAAATCTAAGTTCAAATTTAGTTCAAATTTTAACGGATTATTAATTTTTGAAACCTTCTAGTATTGGCATTTTGTAAAATTTTAATCATGCAATAAGAAAAATATATACTTTCTTTTTTCGTGATACCGCGAACTTAAATTTTGATTATCTCGGAATATGATTATTTTTTTGGATCAAACCTTTTTTATTCTCATTGAAATAAAAATTTTTTATCCCACTAAATGGAAGAAAAAAACTAAAAATTTAGTAGGGAAAGCACTAACATGGCAAAAAGCACTGAAATGGCATCACACTAAAGTTTACGCCAGGGGAGTCAACTTCGATCCATATTAATCACCTTTGTAATAACCTTCTTAAATAAAATATAATTTTATTTTGCAATTGTAAGACTAATATTTATTATTAAATACTATATGCCGACGAGGACTATAAATAGTTTGAAAATTCAACACCTGATTCATAATTTAAAAAATGGTAAATATCTTCGATGTTTTCAATACTCGTATACGATCCTGCAAGATTAGGGAGGTGGTGGGAGATGCCGGGCGACTGCGACTCGACTTTCGGTTTACCAAACAGTCGAATAAAGTCTAACGCAGCAAAATGAAAATCTCTTCCACAGCGAATAAACTTTCATACAATGTGGAGGAAATAATAACATATATCCAAAATCAATTTTTCTCTAGAATTCATTTTAATTTTTACCAAGCTTTTGAATAAATAATACATTTATTACTTAGAAAGATTCACCGAAATTTGTTATTCTATAACCGATTTTAAGGGAATCATTAACCTTGCATTATTTAAAGTTTGCTTGACTTTGCATTTTCAAACTTTACTTGACTAATATGAAATTTTATCCAATTTTTCCTCAATGTATGACAGAATAGTTTTTAATAATTACATCACGTGCATTAATGTTTACTTTTGAAAATCTTTACTTGTCATTTGGAAACTTTAATCTGCGTTAATAAAGTTTACTGAACTGTTATGTATTATTTAGCCTTTTGCACGTCACAAATTATTACAATAATGTCAAACATTCTCCTTTTGGTCCATATATACCAATTGTACTCAAAAGTTTGGTAAAGTTTCCTAACCAAATTTTCTCCATGCACATTTGAGTTTTGCTAGCGCAGGGGAAGAAGTGCCCAGAAGAAGTATTTAAATTATTTCTTGAATGTATTATAATGCTTAGCATTTTACGCCGTATTTACAAATATATATGTTATTTCAAAATCATAAGTTTCAAATAATAAAACTTTTCCATTCCTTATTCTTGAAAAATAGTAAATCTTTTTAACTGTTAATTCTGTTACAAAACACGTAAGGATTAGTTTGAGATTTTTAAGAGTAAATAATGTTCACGACGGTATGTTTGTTCAAGCTAGGCTCTTTCTAGAAGGTAAAAACGATATATGTGATGCACGCATGAACGAAAAATGAGATAGCGACTAGTATAAATAATCGAATGAAAATCAGAATATTCAGTTGCTCACAACATTTTTTATGAAGCAGTATTCTCTATTAAGAGAAAATGAAGTTCGCTATTACCCTGCTAACCTCGGCTGTTGTCCTTACTTTTTTTGGTGAGTAGGACAATATAATGTCTTATTATATTATATCTAGCATTTTAAGCACATTTTTAAGAGGGAGGTTTTTCAATTTCACAAATTTTAAAACCTGTTTTTTTGACATATTTTGATATTGCCCGGTCCCAGAAGTTTGAAAATGCAAATTTATATCTAGGTCTAATATGATTTTGAGCTAGATCGACAATTTAGAAGCAATTTTGTTTTGAGTTTACACATTAAGACAAAAATTTACCTTCTTTATATGAGAATAACTTTTTTGATATTTAAAATAGTGCAATAGAATATCTAGTGTATCTGTTCGCGTCTTCGAGCCGCATTGATCGACCTATTGTTAAACCTTTTAAGATCCATCACTACCGATTTATGAAGTTTTAAACAAATTTGTGTAGCATGTTTATATGAGAAAACATAAGAGTATTGTATTTAATGTAATTGTTCACGTCTTCGAGACGCGTTCATTGACTTATTGACGAACTTTCGATGACCATTCTTGATCAACCAACATCGACTTAGAGTGTTGAAAAAAGGATACATTGTTTATATAAAGAAAACTGTTTTAAAAATTTTGATAGTATAGATTTTCAGATTAGTCTGAAACTTTCGTGTTATTTATTTGAATAACACGTTCGTTCCGCAACACTGCTCCGACCCAGGTTTCGGATCAATCACTCTTGCGATCACCCCAAGTGAGGAGCTTCACAAGGTTGTTAAGTAAGGTTCCTCACTCGGGCCCATTAGTATCTAAGGCCTTTGTTTCAGGCGTCATTCACACTACACACTCTCCTTTTTATAAATTATTTGTCGCCACACTTTTTTTTTCATGCAATTTTCCCTGTTTCTATGGCTTCTTATGTCTTTTCGGATTAAGGTTTCATTCACACATTCTAACCATTTACTTTACCTTTATACTCTCTAAATATAAATCGGTGAAAAATTCACTGATTGAAATAGTAGTTGGACCTTTCACTGATTAATCAGTGATTCTGGACTTTTCACTAATCAATTCAGTAAGACCAAAGTAAATCACCAAAGTCATAAATTTGTACATTTTCGGACTATAAGTGTGCTGAATTGACTGCGTGAAAAATATACTCTAACTCGTATAAAAAGTACTTAATTGACGGGTGTGCATATGACAGTCGAATCTTGAAAGTAAAGAAATATGTGAGATTTTTTGTCATTTAGAAGCATCAAATCTTTTCACATTTTTTAATATTTGATCACATTTATGGGTCTTAAGATTTTACTATGACTATTTAATTGAATCTACTAAAATCTTATTTTATTATGACTGCTAACCTGGCGCTGTGCAGTACTACCAACTCTCAAAAGTGAAACATCCACTGAATGAATATGTAACTTTTCACTGGTTGTCAGTGACCCAAACCATCTTAACGCATTTCTTTCACTTATTTCAACTATTGTCTCCTCTACACCACATTCATTGAGAATTATTTCATCACTCACTTTTTCCATTAGTATTTAGCCGCATATTAATGAAAAATATTGAAAGTATCCTTTTGTTCTTTCCTTAGAGAAAAAAACCCTCCCTCTATGAGAAAACAAATTCATTTGACACCTGTGAGGAAGCAAAATTACTCATAAGATGAGCACAAATAAATACGCCCTTAGTAAATGCATCCATATAATACTTTGGAGCGTCATATTTACTTCCCTTTCGAAATTGTTCAATCTAAGAACCGTGTTTCTTCGAACATACGCCGAATGTTACGCCTGTTGTGAAAGAAAACTTTCAGCATAAAGATATTCTATAAATTCTGTAAATTTAAAAACTTTTTTCACTGTACAATTGTTATAATAATATGAGTGATTATATTTTCAGTTGTTTTCCTTTTCTGTTCTCTTTCTTTAGAATACTCATTTTTTACTTTAAATTGAAGTGTATTTTTGATGTTTTGTTTCTCATCCGGCATATTTTTTTTTCCGTTGACGAAATAAAGTTAGGTACTCAATAGGCGCGTTCCTCAATTTTCTATTCCAGCATGTGTTGTCGGCGATTAATTTTAAAACTTGATCGAATTAACTTTGAATGAATCTGTCATGAAGATAACCATTTTATTTTCTATTCCGATATATTTTGTGGGATATACATTTTGAAGCTTTTTGGAATTAACTTAGAATTCATTCAAATCTACAATGAATTCTTCTGAATTTTCCAGAATCTCGTCAACAGAGATATTATCTTCAACTACGACAGTTTATCTTGACTTAAATTGATTTCCGCCTCAATTTAATGGAATTGAATTAAAAGTTTGGTTGAATTTAATTGATTAATAGTTCACTTTAATTTCTCTTGAATTTAGTGAAATTAAGTTGGATTCATTGGGATCTATTTTACATAGGTTGACTTCTTCTGAATTCAATTGAATTGTCAAAGTTGCCTGAGATGAAAGACCGGTTAAGGCTCATGTATGGGGTAATGTAACCTGAAAAACTCATCTGAAAACATAAATTCGAAACGCTAGTGCAACGAATGAATATCGGGGGGCAATTTTTTTTCTTTTGGAAGCTCAAATTCATATTCGAGGCGAAAAGTTTATTTTTTTCGGTTACTTTGGAGATGACCTATTTGAGGAATTTTACACATTTATCGCAAGTGTTGGCAATACGCAGGGACTTTCCGCCTCGAATACGGATATGAGCCTCCAAGAGAAAAAAGATAAATATTTATAAGAATTGGAAATATTTTTGGTATTTTAAAAGACTCCAAGAAGTTTTTAAGAGATTTAAATTAAATTTTAAGGAATTTCCAATACTTTTATTGATTTTAAGGGATTTAAACAAATTTCTACGCGGGTTTAAAGAATTTTCTACAATTTTCGAAGATATGGAATGATTTTGTAGGCCCTATAAGCTTTTAGAATAGGTATTATACAAGATTTCAAGAGATTTTAAAAGTATTTTACCAGATTTTCGTGGGTTTCAATGATTTTGCCACTTCTATTTCTTCTTATAGAGTTAGGATGTTCAGCAGCTATTCCTAATAAAGTACATCCGTCGTCTGAGGGACAGCCTGCTTCTACTCCTGCTCCTCTTTACCCTCCTCCGAGGAAGATCTTTGATAAAATGATTACAGTGTTGCCTCGTCCTAAGACTGGTAGCCAATGGAGTAAAGGATTAAATGAAATTGGTAGACCTTCTATTTTGTTATTAGTGGGCAATTACTTCGTTGCAACAGTTGACAGTGATGGTATTATTTGTCGAATATATCGTGGACTGCAATTTGGTCGCGGACGGGCGTACAAAGTAAGCATCGTAAACCCCGATGATGCTCATCCAATTCATATATTTGAGCAAAGTCGTTATTATTATGGCAGACGTTTAACATCCGAGTATATTTTACATGAATGAATAAAAAAGAGTGCCAATCTATGTCCGATACTTTAGCCATACTCAAGCATAAATAAATTATAATCTGTGCATTATTTTACTTTAGCTATACTTCAGCTACACTTCTGTCAAACTTCAACTATATTTAATCTATACTTTATCTGTACTATTTCAATATATGTACTTGAAGTATGGGATTGTCTCATTTACCATACATTTTGTATACTTTGTAAAGTCAATGATTGATTAATTCCATACCTATGATTTTTACTTAGGATCATTACAGACGCTGATATAATAATTAATCAAGTCACTTAAGAAAAAATGTAAGTAATTTCGTTTTGTGAACCGAATTTGTATCATAACGTTGTAGTAAGAAATAAAGAAATTCTTGATTATGCGAACTTATTGTATATGCCTATATTTTCTCCTTTCCTTATTTTTTAATGAAATCTGTTAATTCAAAAGTTGGTTATGATTTATTATTTCGTTTTTACGAGGTAGAATAATATGAAAGTTGAAAAATTAATTTGAAATTTTTCTCGTTAATTAAGAGAGAACAAAATACTTTATTTCTTTAAATATATTAATATACGGCGAGACTATTCTTAACTGAGGTATTAAACTGTGGTAATTTTTCGAGCTGAAACAGGGAAGGGGGAAATCTTATCGCACCATATCCCTTCGCCAGCTTTATTCTAAGTTAATTCAATTTAAGAGTTAAGTTTTTAATTTAAGAAATTAACTTCGAACCAAGAGGTTGAATTTTCAAACGAAAATTACTTAAATTTTTAAATATATAACATTGGAATTCAACGAAGAAAGACGACTTTTCAACGATAATTCAAAATCAGCTTCGAATTATGTTAATGAAAAAAATGTTACTATAAAAAACCGTTTTTTCAAATATTATGCATTACCATAGCTTCCTCACTGTTCAATAAAATGTATCAATAATATAAGTCAATCGATTCGTCTCGAATCAACACATCTTTTCTATTTTCACATCAACTTTAAATCATGAGAATGAGAAAGTGTTTACTATGAAAATAGATTTTTAATATAATATAAATGACCATAACTTCCTTACTCTGCAATATAATGATAATATTAATATTATTATATTATTATTAACGATTATTATATAACTCGATTCGTCTCAAACCAAGGAATCTTTTTTATCGTTGTATCAACTTTGAATTATGTAAATAAAAAATGTTTTTCTATAAAAAAAACGTATTTTCAAATATTACGCATTACCATAGCTTCCTTACTCATCAATAAAATATATCAATATTATAGGTCAATCGATTCGCCTCCAACCTAGGAATCTTTTATGTTCTTGTATCAACTTTGAATTATGTTAATGAAAAAAGTTTTACTATAAAAAATCAATTTTCAAAGTATATAAATTACCATAACTTCCCTACTTGAAAAAAAAGTATTGATATTATAGGTCAATCGATTCGTCTCGAATCAATGAATCTTTTATATTCTTGCGTCAATTTTGAATTATGTTAATGAAAAAAGTTTTACTATAAAAAACCGATTTTTTAAATATTATCAAGTGCCAAAAAATGCAATAAATATTTTTAGAAGTCGTGCGGTCAGTTTCAAGATATTAGGGGCGAAAATAAGCCCTCCAAATTTCATTAATTTATCTTCAACCGTTTTCAAGTTATGGTGTTCACAAAAAACACACACACGCATATCCGCACGATTGCTTAGAACATTGTATTAGACATTATTAATTTGAGGAAGTTTTAATTAACCAAATTTAGATTTTTTGGAAAATGTTACCATTACAAAGCTTTCTGTGTGAGGAAGCAACATTAAAGAAATAATGTGAAAACAGTTTTTCTGGTTATTTACTTGGCAGTCTTTTTTTATTATTCAGAATTGCAATATTTATGCATCGCTATTTTGCTTCTACTGATGCAACTGCTTTACTAATGAATTTTGACAATATTTCGTTACAAATGACAAAACATGCACATTTTTCAAAACCTTTTCTAACCCGTCAAAATCGACCACTCCCTAAGTTGGCACGAGATTTCATTACATTTAAAAAGGTTATCTTAATCAGAAGCTTTTCCTCAATTTTCCTCACATAAAACAATATATTGAAAAATTTGTGGTTCCTGCAAGTCCTCTAAATATTATCCGATCAAGCTAAAAATTCCAGAGTAGTTTCTTCTCATGTAACCTCACAAAAGTAGGGGGTGAGAATTGAACATTGCAAACTTTTAAAAGAATGACCACTCTAATATACATAATCGGCCACCAGGTCTAAAATCCTATACTTTGCAGGGGCTTTTCCATTGAGAAACCGTTTTTTTCCTTATCATTATGCGTATAATCCCGGACAATTTTTAGGTATACGTGGAACTGTTATCAACGAAAGTAATGAGTTGTCTTGATTGCGTATTGTGAAATAAAAATCTCAAGCAAAGTCTAAAGGGAATAAAAGTTCCACCTATGCCCATAAAGTTTACGAAATGATGAAACACAAGGACTTTACTTAAGCACATTTATAAAATCTACGAGGTTACGTAGTCCACTCTCCTTACTATAAACAAAAGTTATACATCATTATTTAAAACAATGTATAATAGCGATTTCCGTTTTTGGCATATAATTAATTTTATTGTAGTTTACTATATTCTTTTTATTTCATCATATATATTTGTACTCAATTTATACATATAAATGAATTATCAATATGAAAAATGGTAAATTTTGCATGGAGCAAAATTTATTCTGTTTGTTGTGATAGATTCGAGACTTAGGTGCTGAATTGTGAACTGTAAAATTCTCTTCGAATGTTCTAATTTTAGAAGATATACTTTTCCTTCAATTGGAAATAATGGCTGATATTGATTTAAATGCTTTACAAAATATTTACAGTAAATTTATTATGTTAGTTTAAAAAAAATTGTTTTTCAAGACTTGGACGATCTTACCATATTTTTTTAATTTACACTGTGCACATTATGTAAATATCTTTAAAATATTTTAATGTATAGCAGATATTGTTTTTAATTAATCATAAAGTATTCCCTGAAATAAAAAAATCCTAGTTTACCAGTTAGCACCTTAATCTTGAATGAATCACAATTTTGAGAACTCTTGATATCAGTGAAACAATTAATTTCATGAAAAAATAACTGAAATTATTAATAATCATATAAAATTTTATGTTGAAATGAGAGAGGACTATGCGGTATCTTAGAAGTAATACATGTTTTTATAAAGAATTAATTTGTATTTCATAACCTTGAAAATTTTAAGGGCATACTGGGAACTTTTATTACAAAAATAGTAATTTCTCCAAATTGAAAATTTCAGATCTGTAGCGCCATCTTTCGACCATTATTTATTAAAACTGCAAAAGTAGAGGTTTCGGAAGATTCTGGTTACTATTCATATAAATAATATGAAACAATTAAAGATGCAAGATATTTACGTATTTTTTCATGAAAATGTCCATCTCCATTTCAGAATAAAAATGGTGAAATTTACCTCAACAATTAGGCCTCTGGGAAATTTGGCATATAGTACTGTAATTAATGATTTAAATATATAATTTATTTCAAAGAAATCTCATATATTAATATAATTTAAAAAATTATTTTAAAATAAAAATGTATAGCATAATAACAATACCTGTGAATAAACACAGCATTTTTTTTAATGAGCTGATAAAGTAAATGATGTTATTACCAGCAATAATCATATGTATTGTTATTTCGCTTTGCTAGTAATACCATTACAATTTTGTATACATATATTGAAATTGAAAAGATTAGATTGATTTTTAAAGATTATAGTTGTCTCGTCATTAGGGCCTTCCTTCAAATATTTTGGTATATGTCATAACAGCATTATTTGTTCACTATGGAAATTACAGAAACTAAGGAATACCATCAACCATTACATTCCCTAAATTTGAATCTAGAAATTTGTATTGGTATTTGATGTTCAAATTTAACCAGCAGTAATTTAATTTTTAAAGGAGAACTCGAACATCTTCGATAACTCGAAAAATTCGAGTACTCGAATACTTTCGAGCTACTCGAAAGTTTCGAGCTGCTCGA
>CAKNWW010081162.1:0-11711 GCA_932074435.1 Andricus kollari
CCCCCCAAGAATTCTTCCAAACTATTTCCATTACAAATGAAGCTTCAAAAAATACAACTTCTAAAATTTAATTGTATTTAAGGTTATAATCAACTGCTGAGTTGAATCAAGTTGTAGAGTTTAAAATATACGTACTTGAAAAAATGTAAAATTAAAATCGCAAGAATAGTCTTTGAGAAAATACCTAATAATATCTATTCTATCCATTCAATCAAATTATTTAATAGCAAATTAAATCGTATAACCGTAATTTAATTATTGCTGAGCCTGAACATTAATAAAAATCAAATAAGCATATTTACGGCGCGTACAATATTGGGTGCCCTCTGATCGGGCGCGTTCCCTTCACTTGTTCAACTCGTTTAATATCCTGATATGTTAGTATTTAATATTGTAATTTCAAGCAAATAATTTTAGTTTCAAAGATATACCGCCAGAGGTCTCGAAACAACTTTAGAGTCACGCGTCACTTGTAACATTGACGTTACATTACCGCAACATCACATTTCGATGGGAATTACGTGACTTATAAATGAATTTAAGTAAAGATTAGGTGAAATCAAGTAAATTGAAGTAGATTCTATTGCGAAAAACTGAAGGCAAAAGTGAATTTAAGGTAATTTTACTAATAAAATCTATCAATATGCGTATATTATACACTGTAAATTAAAGTGAAGACTAGAGTTCTTAAATTCTCGAGAATTTCAATTCGGGTTATATAACGGAAAATGACCGAATTTAAGAAAATTAAGAAGAATTTAAGAATTTATGATTTTTAACATTATTGTGTTGTAAACTGTCTAAATTTGAATTTACCGCCAATTTATCAAAAATTGAGTTAAAATTTGAGGTTATGTTGACTTTTGATCGTTCTCATAAATTCTCAAAGAATGTATCCGACGGTTATATTCTCATTCTCTTTACCGCTCTCAAGTACAGTTGAGTCGGTTATATTACTTTGAGAACGTTAACGAGAATGAGATTCTGAGTCGGTTATATTACTTTGAGAACGGTAACGAGAATGAGAATATTACCGAGAATATAACCGGCGGATAAATTCTTTGAGAATTTATGAGAACGAACCTAAGTCAACACAACCTCAAATTTCAACTAAATTGGCGGTAAATTCAAATTTAGAAAGTTTAGAATACAGAATTTTAATCTTTTAACAGTAAAACTTCTTCTATGCATTTTTCTTTATTTATAAATATATTCATATAAGTAAATAACTTAAAAGTAACTATGTTAATAAAGTAAACAATAATAATATTGTTAAAAATCATAAATTCTTCAATTCTTTTAAATTCTTCTAAATTTTTGTTCAAAAATCAGTTAAAAGTTAAAATTATCGGGTTTTAAAAGATTACAATTATTTACAATTATTCAAGTTTCAGCTTTCTCGGATTTAAATAGGGTTGTAAAATTTTTAATATTTAAAAAATTCTATAAAATATTAAATCTCAACATTTGTTTCTGTGTTAAAATATATTAATATTAATATGATATCAATATTAATATTAGCATTAATTTAATGTGATATAAATATTAATATAAATTAATATAAGTATTGAATCCTATATCAACACGACGCGACCACAGTTAAAAGTGTGTAGTCTGCAATCAAAAAGTATGTGTAGTGGAAAATTAAATTTATTTTCGAAGCAAGATTTCCAGTTTTCACAGCTAATATTTTCAAACTATCAAAAACAAATCCAAATTGCTAGTTATTTATCGCAAGCTTGATAGTCTTTCCTCTTTTTTCACATTTTTCTCATTTTCCACTTAAATACGAGCAGAATTAATGGAACCCAATTATAAAATCCAACTTCTTTTCATTGTAAGTTCATTCTTTTTAGTTGAAAAGTTCATTATTATCTTTTTGATTGAGCATTCATCTTTTTTGGGTAAAAATGTTATTATTTAGTTAAAAATGTAATTATTTTGTTGAAAATACCACAATCTTGTTAGAAAGTAATTATTTTTTGTTGAAAATTCAACTGCTTTGTAGAAAATTCGTCTTTTTGGTTTTAAAATTCAACTACTTGGTTAAAAGTTGAACTACTTCGTTAAAAATCCATCTTTTTAGTTTAAGATGTAACTATTTTGTTTAAAAATTCATTTTTGAAAGAAAAATTTACTGAAAATTTAATGATTCCCGTTGGAGAATCATAATATAAGTTGAAAGTTCATATCTTTGCTAAAAAATCTATTTTTATAAAAATTATTTTTTTTTGGGTTGAAAATAAATTTTGTTAACTGAAAATTTAACAATTCCAGTTACAGATTCATCACACAAGTTGACAATTTATCTCCTTGTTCGAAAATATGATTAGTTTGTCGAAGAGTTGTCTTTTTTGGAACATATTTATTCTTCTTGGTAGAAAATTCATTTATTTGGTTGAAAATGAACATTTTTATTAAAAATTCATATTTTGTGGTAAAAAATTCGACTGGTTTGTATAAAATTCGTCTTCTTGGCTTGAAAATTCAAAAATTTGGTTGAATTTTTGTTATATTGTTCAATATTCTTATTGCTGGTTTGAAGCTTCATGTCTTTTGGTAGAAATTTTATCTTTTTGGCTAAAAACGTAACTGTTCGGTTTCTCTCTAAATTTGAATCAGTTACAATGTTTACTAGTATCATATAGCGACTGAATTCTCGCTATGAATCAGCTATTTTTTAGTGATAAATCAGTAAATCTTAGTATTTTATCAGTGAAAATAACTGATTTATAGCTAAAATTCAATCACTGATTGAAATTAGTACAAATTTTAACGGAATCAAATCTACAGATTTGAAAATCAATCTGTTTTGGTTGATGATTCAATTATTTTGTTGGAAATTTATTTTGTTGTTAATTTTTTGTATGAAGATTTATAGTTTCAGTTGAAAATTCATCTCTTCGATTGAGAATGTAACTATTTTATTAATAATTCAACTACTTGGTTGAAAAATCGTCTTTTTTGGTACAAAATTAATATTTTGGGTTGAAAATTCAACTAATATTTGGTTAAAAATTCATATATTTGATTGAATATAAGGAATTTAAATTGAATTTCAAATTTCGTGAAACTTTCGAACGTTTTTGACATTTTTGTCTAATGAAACATTTAATTCTTTCACGAAACTTTCAATGTTTCAGTGAAACGTTTCATTGACTCATATCACCAGATTATAAATTTTTGAACCTAATACTTGAATTTTTAAGATATTAAAAAATCCAACAAATCTCAAATGAAATTAATTTCATAATTGCTGCTCTTATTCAGAACATTGCTATTAAAACGACGAAATTTTATGAAAAAGAAGATTTGATAATAGATCTCTTCATCTTAAAGGCGGAAGTATTGGTGCCGCCATGCCACTTCCCGCGAATTTGATAAAGTCGGTCATTTTCTGGTAATAACATGTGTCTTGCATGTATAATTTTTCAAGTTTATTAAAAAAAACTCAATAAAAAATTATGAAACACTTCCTTTCTCACACACTTAAATATTATTTTTTAGTGTTCCATCCCCAATTTCTTTTCCTCGGATCTAAATATATGGTTTACGTAAGAATAATCCGAAAAATGAACAACTAAAAGCGGCTTTCGCACTATTATCACTTTTAGTTATTTGCATAGTCGGTTTTTACATGCCCTCCTTTTATTTTTATGAAGCAGATACATCATTCGATTCTTTTATTTAAACATCCCATTGCATTTCGATGCAGACAAGAACGAGTACCATCACCGGAACTTTGAAGTTTTCGTCGCGCATGCGCCCCCAAAAAAATTGCAGATAAAAAGGTCTATTCAAATCTCCCGCCATACCGCAGCCGGTAAGGTTTTGAGTACGAAAATCCCTAGAATCTAGAGACATTATCCCCACCCCACAAGGAACATCCATGCTAGTCGCAAAAGAACAACCAATAACCAAACCAACCAAGTGTTGGAAAAAGTGATTGTCCAAAACAAAACGCATCGCTTTGTAAAAATTTGTTCGGAACCTGCAGTTTATGATGAATTCGATTGAATTCTATTGGCAGTGATTTGCAGTTTGTACAGATAAAATAGGTAACGGTATTTTGGTATCTTAAAAATCTCGGGTTCCCGAATTGCTTGCACTATAACCTTTGTTTCCTTATGCCTGTCACTTGACCGTGGCCTGGGTAAATGTTAGAATCATCGTCTGCGGGAGTTTGTTTCGTCGATTTTCGACTTTTTGTGACCCATGTGACGTTGATTTTCTTTCAAACCTCAATCCCAAAAGGCTTTTTCGCAAAACAAGTCGGAAACTGTAACGTTGATTTTTCCCCCCCACAAGCATTAGAAGCCAAGTAAGCTTTGTGTCAAAAAAGGATCCTGGTGGTGTGCAGTGCATGTTCAAAAGAAATTTTAAGTTCGGGAATACTCTTGGCTGGAATGCAGTAAGCATCATTTCTGTCTTTGTCTCTGTCGGAAAAGTAACGAATAGATCCAAAGTTACATTACATGTTCCAGAAAACTCATAACCAATAAATCCTCAATCCCATGTCACTAGAAATAGAATTTTAAGTCATTCAAAAATGTGACTTTCTTTATTTCAAAATGGTACTTGTCTGATTTCTTGCTTAATACTTCTATGTCAAATTAACCTCACATTTAGGTATATTGAAGACAACAGGCATTTTACACTGTTACCATGCACAAAATTACTCCTGAAGATGACGTTGGACAAATTTTGATCTGCTTAAAGTGTTTTTAATTCAGCTGGTTTTTTGTGTGAACAAAAATATTGCGCAGTGACAAGTTTGTTTTTACATGAATCCATATTGATACTTGCATTGAATTGTAGTGTTTATTCAAAGTATTTCATAAACAGTGCGTTTATCTTGTTGGCTACCGTTGCTTTTTACAGTTGCCAACGTAAATTTTAAATGTTTGCTGTCGAGTCATCTTTGTTATGATGTTAAATTCGTTTACTAATAATTTTTCAAAGATTTTAGTTGAAGGCGTAAATGCAGATGAAAAGGGAAGAATAAATTAGACGTTCAACTTTATTCTTAAATTTATCTTTTAATATTTTCCAGGAAACCATAAGTATCTTAATAAGTTGTGGAATGGTATATGAATTCTAAAACGATCAGAAATTTGCAATATTTGATAACGAAACTGTATATTTTGAACCTTTTTCATTCATGGTCCTTTCAATAAAAACCCAGTTCAAAATGGGTTTTCCCAAGTGTGAAAACCTTCCGAATTTCATGGTTTTCATTTTTGAATTCCATAAAATTCAGTTTTAAAATTGAAATTGTATTGAAGGGTAAATGCTTTCTAAAGGAGATTTTATTTTATAAGCATGATTGCTTTGTAATTCGATGAATTCAATATCAGGTCCGTAAATTTAAGGTATTTTTCATTTAAAAAAAAAACTTTTTTACTCAGATAGTTTGAAATTTGAAGGTTTTTTAAGTTTTCAAAAAAACGGTTCATTTTATAGGTTGGAAATTTATCACTTGTTTCCTGTTTAAATCTGAGTAGTTCTCTACACAATTTTTTTTTATTTCTAAAGGGTGCAGGGAAAATGGATAGTCGTCGATTCCTGTTGGATGTCGATTCGAAAAAGTTATTTTTCTCCTTCAAACTTATGATTTGACAGAAAGAATTGGACAATGGCGAAAGCTTTCAGCACAGTAGTAAAAAATAGAATGTTCTCATTTTTATTATTCTTTCATCACTTGTAGAAAATCGGGCAAGAACAAAAGCTTCTAGCGTAGTGCTCTAGAAATCAAATTTTCTCATTTTTATAATATTTTACCCACTGATTTCAAAAAAGGAACAATATGGGATGGCAAATTTTATTTTTCTAATGCACGTCTGCATACAAAGCCCTTCAATTTGAGCCATCTCCGAAGAAAATCTGACTAAAAGGACAGCAGCCAGCATAGTCGTCTAAAAACAAAATTTTCTTTTAGGGTATGATGAGTCCTGTACAAAAAACTGTACTCGCTATAATTAATAATATATGTTAGAGTAATACATACTAACCGAAATAACATTGTTAATCAGGATGGCCATTTAAACAAGAGACTGGTAATATCGGGAAAGGACAGTGAAAAGTTTTTTTCTACGATTACAATTTTTCCGACATTCTTTATTTTGAGCACGATTTTAAGTGCCTTCGATTAAAAATTGTTCAGTTTCAAGCCTCGAAATTGAAGTTTTCGTAAATAAATTTCGATTTTTCAGTTAGAAACGTTTCGACTTTAAAAGTGTACAATCGTCAATTTTTAATTTTGAATTTGTCCAATTTTATTGCCTAGAATAAAAAATTGTACAAAATTCATAGCTTCCAATTTAAAATTATGTGTTTTGAATGCATGAACTTGAAAGATTTACGGACAGGAAAATTTCTTTGATACCCGAGAATTGTTTTTCTGAGATTTAAGTGGCCACCCGATTAATGATGTAGATATTTGGGTGAAGGTTAGAGAAAATGTTTGGATACAATGATATAGGTAATATTTGGTAAAATGATGTAAATGTTATAGTAAATAGAGATGGGAGTAATTATTTTGTTAAATAATATAAACGAAAAGTGTATTGAATTGCCCCAGCAGGTACTTTATAGTGGAGCCACCGGGCTATGGCCAACCTGAACTTTGAGCAGCCACCTCGGAGTATCGCAAACGCAAGCCTAGCTACACGTGGGGGTGGTGGGGGGGTCTTAAGCTCGACGACCCTCACGGGTCATGTCACGCCTACCTCGGGCATGTTCTCAGGCTCATCGGCAAGCACATCAAGTACACCAAACACCTCGGTTATTGGTCCCAACGTCTATCCTGGAGCTACCAGTTCTGGCGGCGTCCAGCCTGCCGGGCATCAACCACAGCAACTTTCGCCTATGGGAAGTAGGGGACTCTTTGGTCAAAGAGCTTTCACTGACAGGCGTACAATGCCAACTCTTGGGTCAGTTTTCTCATAATAATGCTTATCAAACCCACCTTAAATCCTAATAGAATCCAGAATGTCTACCTGATTGGAAAACCGAAAAAACCGGGTTGTTTGATCATCGAGAAAAAACTGGGATTTTTCATTTTATTGTACTAAAATTAATATTAAAAGGAGGAAGAATGAGGAAAAGAGTGAGCGGTTGGTTTCGTTGACTTTTTGACCTTTTTCTTCTCCTTTTTTTACTTAAAGGCATATACATTGTTTCCGTTCTTTTAAGTTCGGGTTTTGGTCAACTCTGCAGATACTTTTGAGTTGGTTCAAGGAATTTTCCAAAAGAATTATAATTTTGAGTTATACTTGGATTCAAAAAAGAGGTATAATGAAGTATAATTCAAACTTGGAACTGTGAATTTTCTAGAAAACTGGTAATTTTGAGATAGAATAGGAAATTTTCCAAAGTAATTGTATGTAATTCTGAATTGGATCAAAGAATTTTCCGAAAAAATCACTTAGAAATTTCAAAAAAGAAGTATAGTTCCCAGGCCGAAAATATGAAAACTTGACCGGAAAATGTTCGGGAATTTGCAGTAATTCATCAAGTAGACACTCTGGAATCCAATTTATAATAATACGAGTCGTGTCCGACAAATGTCCGAACTTTTCTTCAACCGAAAGTTTAAGAGTTCGAAGTTGCTAATGACCGGAATGGCAACAATTAGACCTCCAATTTTTTTCTGATCTTCAAAAGTACAGAAAGTTTAAATGGTCAAATTGTTTGGTTTATATGCATAACTTCCAGGAAATGCAATTACAATTTCAGTGTTGCAACTGCGGCCTTTTGAAGGTTCGGAAAGAAAAGTTCTCCCAAGTTCCCAAACGAGAAAAAATTGATTTTAATTAAGCTGGCTTTATTTAATAGTACGATGCATTAGTTCAGAAGTTTTAAGTATATTTGAGGAGTGCCCTTTTTGTAATGAGCAATACTTTAAAGTTGGCGATTCTTTCAGAAACTCTAATCCAATGGGTAGTATGGGCAGTTTTGGAATACCTCCAAGCCGCAGCTACGGATCTCAAGGAGCGATCAACAACTTCCATTCGGTATTTGGCAGCGGAGGTGGTGGGGACACCAGTACACCTCCACTTTTGGACCTCTCAGAATTTCCCTCATTGACCAACCGGGGTCAGGGCGATTCTATGCCTCAGCCTAGTCCCATGCCGGGAAAGCAACCTTATGGTTAGTTCCACGAGATACCAGAAATCTAGCACAGAGTCATTTTTTGCCACACGAACTACGATCTGCGGTTCACTGTATTTTTGAGAGATTTCTTTCTACCACGTAAGGTGGAAATGTAAATTTCACAGACTGTCTTATTTCTCTGTACATTTTGATTTAAGCTGTTGATTTGAAAATATTTCACATTGCTCAAAGAGTTTAATTTTTATTTGATATTTTCTTTTTGTATTTGGTTCATATGAGTGTAATTTTAATAATCCTATGTTGCCCGTTATCCTTTCTTTTGAGCATGAGTTATTCTTGAGTTCCTTTTATTCCTTCGTAGTTAATTGTTGAGATTAGTAAATGTGAATGTGAAATAGTGCAAGCTTGTCCTTCTTATCTGTACAAGTCTACACACTTATTTATTATTTGAATTAATAACTATATAGTCAGTTTTCGAATTAACTCTTCATCTGAATTTCAGTCGGTATGGTGAAGCAGCCAACGTCTGAATCGAGTGAATTTACGATGAGCTCGGAAGACTTCCCTGCTCTTCCCGGAACTCAAAGTAGGGAAGGACCGTCGCCGGGAGGTGGCGTGTCGGGTGATAAGGGTATGAATGTTGGGCTTGGTCCCGAAATTAGTCAAGACGTATTGCAAGCCAACAGAACACCAGGTTTGGAAAAGTCGCTGGCGTCCAAAAGAGGGATCCAGACCTCTCCTGATGGTGAGGATTTCACTTTTAATTGTTCTCCGCTTCAATGACGAGTATATTTAATATTGTGACTGTTTTTTTTTCTCAGGTAAAGTAACGAATATACCGTCGAGTATGGTCAAAGATCAATTCGGAATGGTGGGTCTTTTGACCTTTATTAGGGCAGCAGAAACGGATCAAAATCTCGTATCCCTAGCGTTAGGGCAGGATCTTACTGCGTTAGGACTTAATCTTAATTCTACGGAAAACCTCTATCAGAATTTTGGAGGACCTTGGGCAGAAACACCTTGTCGACCACAAGACATTGACTTTCACGTTCCACCAGAATATCTCATAAACGCTTCTATCAGGTATCTTTACATTTTAATGTGTATTCGTACATTTTTTGTCCCATTGTTGGTAGAAATGTTGAACCGAATTGTGAGAAATATATTATTGTATTAACATTTCTTTAAATTAGGGTGTCTAGCGTCCTGGAAAACCTGGCAAAATCCTTGAATTTTTCTCTACCTTAAAAAAACCTGGAAAAGTCCTTGATTTTTGCTCATTGTCCTGGAATTTTTATTCCAGCCAGGGAATTTGTTTTTCGAGAGCATGACTAATTTTTTGTATAATTGTAATATATAATCAAATATCAATATTTTTCTTTTTTAGTTAGAAATTCAACTATTTAATGGAAAATTCATGTATTTTGTTGAAAATTCGACGTTTTGATTGAGAATTCATCTTTTTAGGTTGAAAATTTAACTATTTGGTTAAAAGCTCACATATTTTGTTAAAAATTCAACTCTTTGGTTGAAAATTGAACTATTTTGTTGAAAATTCATTTTGTTTGGCTGAAATATTAACTATTTAATTTTGCGCTGAAAATTCATGTATTTGTTGAACATCCAATTGTTTTTGGTTAATGTTTGACTTTTTTGTTTCAAAATTCGAATATTTGGTTGAAAATTCATTATTTTGAGGAAGGAAATTCAACTATTTTGTTGAAAATTGGTCTATTTGGACAGGACATTCGACATTGTGTATTGATATAATTCCATTTTTTTGTTACAAATTAAAAAAGTTACATTAATTTCTTAAACTAGAAATTTTACTTTTCCATTTCTGGTTGAAAATTGATCTTTTTTATTTTTAAATTCAACTATTTGGTCGAAGATTTATCTTTTTATTTGAAAATTCAAGTGTTTGGTCGCAAATTTGTATTTTTTGGTAGAAAATTAATGATTTTGGTCGAAAATTCAATTACTTGATTGAAACTTAAACTCCTTTGTTAAAAATTCCTTTTTTTTTTGAAGATTCGATTTTTTTAACTAAAAATTTAAGTACTTAGTTGAAAATTCGTTTTTTTTTTTGTTACAAATTAATTTTTTTAAACTGGATATTTATCTATTACATTTTTCCTTAATTTTTTTAAAAGTGTACCTATTTGGTTGAAAATTAATCTTTTTTATTTAAAAATTCAAGTATTTCGTTGAAAATTCTTCTTTTTCGGTAGAAAATTAATGATTTTGGTTGAAAATCAGTAACTTATACCAGTTCTAATAAAAAGAGTCGAGTACACGCGATTACGACTACACGCGAATTGGATTGGAATTTTTTAGATATTTGGATTTTTTATCATAAAATCAGAGTTCGAGGGTGTAAAAGAAATTTCGCATATGAAACTTTTTTTTTTAGTTCTAGTAGACCTACAAATTCTACTATATTTCGTGAAAAGTATTTTTTCACTGTAAAAAAAAGCTACCTGGAAAAATTAACTTTTTTGTCCTGGAAAACCTGGAAAAGCCCTTGAATTTTTTTTAAAGAAACGCTAGACACCCTGTTTAAATGAAAATACTAAGTGTAAATCCAAAGGAATTTCGACATAAATATTTTTTAATTGAAGAACTCCAAACGATGAAAAATGACTGACGATGCTTCACACCTTCGAATTTTTTAATTGTGCAGTATTCTTTTTTTCAGGGAGAAACTGGCTCCTGTTAAACTAAATCGGTATAAGGACGATCTCCTATTTTATATGTTTTATACGAATGTTGGAGATGTACTGCAACTCGCTGCGGCAGCAGAATTGTAAGTTTTTTAATTCCAAATTATTATACGGTTGAAAATCAAAAAGTTGACACTATCACGTCCTGGAATATTATACACTTGTGCTTAGAGGAATCATTTTCTTTATTGCAGGGTTTTTATTAAGCGTCTTTTATCCAATTATATCCTATGTGTCAATTATTTTTACTTTACTCCGTATCAAAATAAATTCGATTAAATATGAGCAAATGGCATCCGGTATGTGTTCAGAATTAATTGCAGAATTATAAAATAAAGCTTTTTTCTCGTTTCCGTTTATAGTTTCAGAGTTATAATCACTTTTAAAATCTCCCCGAGTTTTTGTGTCATCCGGTAACAAAATACTTTTTCATTAATTTTATGGTATTGTATAATTAATTAATGATTGAAGATTATTTATTGTACTTCATACCTATAAAAACACTTGATTGATAGATTAATTCAGACTAAAAGTATTCTCAAAAATTATAAAAATTGTATTGCATAACCTAGTCATCCGGTAACACAAACAGTTATTTGCAACGACTGAATTTCGTTTTAAAACCGAAAATAATCGATATTCCCCTTACAATTTAAAAATTATTTCTAAACATAACCTTAATAAATAAATATAAAAATATGAAACTAATTGATTCTTTATTAAACCTAAAAAACAAACCCGCCACTAAGCGCGCGATTATTATTTTGTTGTCTCATGCAATTTTTCAATTAAAATATATAATAATATATGTAATATAATAATAAAATATTTTATAGTATTTTTGATAATTGATCAAAATTGATATCTTAACTT
>CAKNWW010081188.1:0-10583 GCA_932074435.1 Andricus kollari
AATTTTTTTTTGTATAGGATGAGCACTTTTTTCAATTATAAAAACAAGACAATGAAAATACGTATGTTTCAATACCAATGCATATTATGAATTGTAATAATGTAAATTTATTGAAATGATACACTGTTCAAGGTAGTTGAGAATAAAATTTAATGCAAAATAAGAAAAAAATATTGAAGTAATCATGATAAATAAAATTTGTACTTTATATTGCAACATATGAATAAGGAATCCCAGGAATTTGATATCAAAGTGTTGAACATAATGTAGAAAGGTTCGCACTTTGGACTAAATCGAGTGCGAAGCACGAGATAAGTGATGAGAATGTGTTCGTTAAAGCCGAAGGAGCTTTAACAAAAGAGAATTCACAATCACCAAATTACAGTTGTGGATGCTGTGACCTTTAATTTGAAAAGGTCTCTGCACAAATGTGTGGAAATACAATGACCGAGCGCGTAGCGCGCTATGAGAATGTGCCCGCGCAGCGGGCAGATTTTTATTAATACAGTCCTGGTATAATTCATATCTAATAAGCGGGTCTATATGACCCACCCCTACGTCCGTGTAACACTTTTCCACCCCCATGACGCCGGGTCAGAGTAATTGTCATTGTGATCGGTGCTCTCGGGGTTGCGAAACTATCACTGGTTCGTAAACTCAAAGCCATTCCCGCGTGCCCAAAACATGCCAAAGCACTTGCGAGATGGATGAAGAAAGCTGTCATCCGTGGATCGCTTCGTGTTCTCAAGACACAGGAGGGTTTCGCGAGCCTGTCGTCGTAATTTCATCATGCCACCCATCTCATGGTCGTGAGGCGTGGCTATAAGTGTGATTTACCGCGGTTCTACTGGGATCCGATGTCATTTTTTATATGGCAGTTGCTCCCGGTGCGACCCTGTGTTGATTCTTCAACCTTTTTTTTAATTATATATAATGACCATATGACTTTTAAAAATTAAATCTAAAGTTAAAATCATTCTACAAAATTTTGTGTAAAATTAAAACGGTTGAATCTTCAAAGGGTTATATATTGATTTAGTGCAAAAGTTTATTAACAAACTATATTACTGGACTTCTTTTAGTAGAATTATCTCCTCGGATGATTTTCGGATTTTTTTTTTGATATGCAATTAAAAAAATAATTTTTATTTTTTTTTCAATTTCTGGATTTTAAATATAATAGATTTCTTTTTGTTTAAGAGCTGCGTAAAAAAATATTATGAAATTATGTTCCAAACTGAGAACTGTAAAATATAAAAAGATTCTTGTATATTTGAAAAAAATCTTTTATCACAATGAAAGTTGTTGAATAACTTCTTTAATCACCGGTTCATCATAGATTGTAATAAAGTTATAATTAATAAAAAAAAATAAGAGCCTAAAATTTGGAAAAAAAGGTATGGGAAAAAATTTTGTATTGGGAATTTTTTTGAAGTACTTTTATGACAACATAAAACAATATACAATAAACATCATCTACTTTCAAGGATATTTAGGTTAAAGTTGGTTAAGACTCACCGTGTATGGTATTGTTATAAAATTTGGATAATGCACTGACGCATCATCTTTGACTTAATTTTTGATGACATTCTTAGAATTACTGATTCTAAATTAAAATAACAGATTTTTGATATTGTTTGTTATGGAAAATTAAAAAGTATACTTTACTTCACGCATCAAAAAGTATACTTTACTTCACGTTAAATGAAAAATGGCACGTAAATAATTTGCACTTTCTAATACTTATTTTTCCACATAGGTTTTCTACATCGGTCTTTTGCAGAAATGAAATATTATTTATAATACACTTTTTTTCAGAAACTAAAGTACCCGAAGGCAGTCTTCTTCATCATTAGCAATGAATTCTGCGAAAGGTTCGCTTACTATGGAGTGCGAAGTATGTATTTATTTATTACACCAATATATATTATATATTTTTTTGTTTACCTTTCGCTTTTTCTCAATAAATATAAGAATAAATATTAATATATGAATATTTAATTTTTTAGACTACAGAATTAAATAACGTATTCGTTTTGAAATATTTCAGCGGTTTTGGTTCTCTACCTCCATGACATTCTTCTATATTCTGAAAACACATCTACAGTGATATACCATACCTTCGCAATGTTGGCATATTTAACACCAATTTTCGGAGCCATGTTGGCTGATTCAGTTCTTGGAAAATTCAAAACTATTTTTTATATCAGTATTATTTACGCCGTGGGGCAACTTATGCTCGCTGCAAGCGCTACACCCTGGCTCAATTTTGGACCAAGGTACATATTTTTTATACTAATTGTTTAATTGCGAAATAAAATAATATATAATAAATTAATTAAATTAATTTGCTTCGTTATGGATATCAAATAAAGCTTCCTTATAGAGGGAGGGGGTTTTGTCTTACTGAAAATCTGATTTTGATAACATCAGAGAGACTATCAAAAGGTCAATCAATGTCTTCCGTTATAACAAAATACTTTTTAACTTACGGTAGTGTTATATTTCAAATTAAAAAGAAAGTTTTCCTGCTTTTAACAATGTAACCTTTTTTTTAACTTTATAAGTCGCTATTGACCGAACATGAAAGGCCATTGCAGATTCATCAATAGACCAATCGACGTGTCTTGAAGACGCTGACAATTATACATTAAATCAATACTATTATATTCCCAATATCAAAAAAAAAATCCTATTATAAACAAGGTAAATAATTTTATTAAAAAATTAAAAAACCGTATTGGTACGTCATAGAATGTAGTAGTAGTAATTGTATTCCATTGTATACTTATCAATAAGTTTTTTAAATTGAACCTAGGTACGAAGTCATAAAGCCAAATATCTTTACTAGCCTAATAACTGCATACATATAGCTGTGTGCGAATTCGTTAAAAAATACTAACGATACTAATTATAGAATAAAAGCAAAGTACAGGTACAGGTTACAAGTTATCTTGTTCGCTTTCTATCGCTTCAAACTTTCTTGAATAATTGCAGAAGACGGGAATCGGTTTTTCGTGTAGGCTTTTGCATAAAAATCGTTTAACCCTCAAACGGCACACTAGTGCGAATTCGCACCGGAATATTTTTTATGTTGCTGGCATTTAAGCAGGCACAGCTGCAGCGGCTTATCCCCACTATATTAAATATATATGCTAAATATGCGTCATATATGCCTGCTGTTTATTATATGTACAATATGTTAAATATTTAATATGAAGATCGCAAAAAAACCCATTCGCACTAGTGTGCCGTTCATGTATGCTGGGTTGAAGTGTGCCGTTTGAGGGTTAAAATTGTCACCTTCCCTACCTTCCCCCACTCAGGTACCCCTTTAACCCACTTGTGATCAAAAGTACCTGCTGCTCCTGTACAAATGAAAATGTGACTCACTTGCTTGGCCAACGTTCCCACACCTTATTCTGGCCCATTGTTCTTTCGCTTCATCCCCTAAATTATCCTCTTCCCAGTACGGCTTTCTTCCTGCAGAGGCTTTCCAGTTCGTATTGTTACTGCAGTATGTAGACGACATTACTTTCTCCAAGTCATTTAAAATTTCCTGATCAACCATGAATTGTATTTCTCTTGCTAACTTTCTTTAGAGTTTTTCTTGGTGTCCTTCGGCCCACAGCAACTTAATCGTCTCGTCATCTTTTACCTCATAAAGTGCACATAGACGTGATTTCTTCTCGTAGACAGATTTTAGGCCAACGGTTCTCGTCGATTTCGCTGCCTTCTTGAAGATAGGTGCACGCTCTTTTTCTGATTTATATTCCTAGACTGTGTCTAGCTGAGTCCAGTCTCCAAATGTAACTTGGAAATGGGCAGTCTACACCCATTACTATTTTGACATATCTGCCCTGGAGTTTCTCTACTTCCACTCGCCTTTGTCATCCCCAAATCTCGGCTCCATACAGGCCTCCTGCTTTAGCCAGCGTGTTTACGAGATAGAGTATTTTGCCTACCTTGTGACTCCTAGTTCTTTTCATAATCACCCAGGGTGAATTTTTAGCAGCACGTGCTTTCTCTGCCATCTTCCTCAGATGTTTAGTGTAAGTGGCAGTTGTAGAGAACGAGAAGCGAAGGTATTTGTAGCTGTCCACTATTTCAAGGTTGCGACCTGAGATACACCACTTTTCTTCAGTCTTTCGTCAGCCTCGATTCTCGAAGACCATGAACTTGGTGTTGCTTGCGCTTATTTCCAGCCTATTTTGAGGCACATATCTTTGAGGTTTTTCAGCATATTCCGAAGTCCTTCTGGTGTGTCACACACAACTGCAATGTCGTCTGCAAACTTGAGCCCAAAGATTTTAGTATTTCCAATTACAGTGCCTCCTATATTTTGTCCCTCCCCGTCTTCATCAGCATCATCGATGAGAACGTTGAATAAGGTTGGGCTCAAGGGACATCCTTGCCTTACTCCTTACCCCTAAGCTTTTTAACTTTTCCAAGAGAATCACTCTGTCCACTGTATCGAAGGCCATTTTGAAGCCAATGAAAGCCACATACAGCTTCCCACCAGGCCACTTTAATTTATTATTGATTAGGACCTCTTTATTCCAAACCCAGCCTGGCTCTCGCGATAAAACTTTTTCTTTTCGAGCCAATTCCTTAATCTGTTGTTCATAATCGTAGCTAGGATCTCACATCATACATCAAGGAGTGCGTGACTTCTTTAGTTGTTGACATAAGCATCTTCACCTCCTTTATGATTAGGTACTATTTTAGCTTTATGCCATTCTCTCGCTATCTTACCTTCAAACCAAACGCCGTTCAAGATCTTGTCAGTCTCTTTAAGCTAGTTTCCTAATTGTGCTTAACATCTCTTCACGTGATATTTTTATGCTTAGCTCATCTTCTTCTTCCGGCACTGTCATTGTTTCATCACAGGGACGATTGGTTCCAAGCTCCTCTAGATTCTGATTATTCGAATTTTCTGGTCTTTCATTCATTTTTTCAGCTGTTTCTTCTCCACCCAAAAGATTTATAAAGTGGGCTTTCCATTTTTCCTTATTGATGTTTGCACCCTTGAAGCGTCGTCTGCGGGGTCTGGATTCATTCAGAGCGTTCCAAAAGTCACCCATGGTCTTGCTAGATTTGACTCTTCCCCACTGATCATTTTCGTTATCTCTTTTTTTGCTTGCCAGCAGATCTTTTACTTTTTTCTTTTTATCCCACAATTCAGTTTTCTCTTCACCTCCTTTAGTCTATAGGTATTTTTTTAGCTTTATCCACACTGATTTTTTTTGTTGGGTGCATTCTTCATCTTGACGCTCTTTACCGGTGGGGTTTGACATATTGGGAGAGCCTGGTTCGAATCTTTTAACCTGTCTTCCCAGCATAAGTTCTTGGCAATATCCTATACGCAAAAATTTTCCCTTTCCTCACTGAACTTCTGTGATTTTTCGTCCTCCCAAACTAGCTTTTCTATCGACACCTGATTCCTAGCTTTGTTTATCCGACTATTTCTGGTGAAATCCTTTCCATTCATGGAAAGGGTGATTGGAAAATGGTCCGATTCGGTTCTTGGAATAATTTTTATACCCTCAATCTGATTCTCATCAAGATCGTCAGCTTGTAAAATATAATCAATAACCGATCCCACGGCATCCCCAATATGCGTCCCGTTACCTTTCATGTCTCCACTCATTCTTCGATTCAACACTTTTAGGCCATAATCGTCACAGAATTTTAAAAGTCTGATACCCTCCGAGTTCACAGTCTTATCTTCGGAGTTCCTGGTAACTGAGTAATTACTACTAACAAGATCGCCTTTGTCGAATTCACACTCAACCTACTCTTCACCAATCCTCGTATTCCAGTCTCCTACAATTATTACCTTTTTGTCATTCTCTTGTATCTTATTTATTATTATCCCTAGTTATTTGCATACCCTAGCAACGCCGACATTATTGTATATCGAAATAATATTTATTTCGTTTGAATGTAATTGAGAATTGATTTCCCTAATTTGCAGCCCAAACTTCCGTTCCGTAATACAAAATTCATCACTGATCGTTTTTTTTAATTCCGATTATTTTCCATCCTTTCGCCCTACCTCTTTTATTGTCTCTCACCGCGGCATTTGATACCCATACAAACCCGTCGTGCATCCTGTTGATAAAGTTTTCTTCCTATTCCTTCTTGATCCAAGTTTCCAGAAGGATCATGATATCGGACTGCCTTAGGAATTCCCAGGCCTCTTGAATTTTCCTCTCTCCTACAATATTCCAAACTAAGCCTTTGACATCTTCCTTGTTCGTTGCTCCGAAAAAACTGCGAGTTTTGCCATTTTTTTTCACTAGTTCTACGATAATCTTTGACTTATGTCAACTTTTCGAGATTTTCCTGGATATCTGCTATCTTCTCCTTTTCGACTGATTTGCGACCTTTAACAATGATTGAGTTTCTTCTGAATGCCCTTTCACGCATTTCCCAGTCGAGATCGGTTTCGCTGAGTTTGCCGGGAACTGATCTAGTCGCAGTTAGTTAAGGTGAGTTACTCCCCTCGATTGTTACCTGATTGTTATTGCAGGTGTCATCTTCCTCTGAGGATACGTCACTGAGTGATGAGCACTTATGGTTGAGATTTGACCGGTCATCACAATTTTTCGATATCTTTTTAGCTTCAGTGTTGGCTCTGTGGTCTTTATGCTTTTTAGGTGCCGAAATCCGTCAAAACAGGCATTCAAACGGCACTGGCAGCTCAGTGCCGTTCACCAGTGCCGTTTCAGTGCCGTTTAATCGGCAGGGTACATGTAAACTTCACTCGCGCATCCAACCGTAACCCTCGTGTCATAGAAGGGCATGGATATTACAAAAGTTTTCCTCACATAAACAAGATAAACAATATATTTTGAAAAATCATAAATAAGTGTTACCATAGATCATAAGAGGACATGGAAGGTTCTCCAAAATGTCATTCGACACGTCTCGAAGACGCGAACAAACATATCATATATAGTACTGTAGTATTTCTAATATCAAGAAAGCTTTTCTCATATAAACAGAATGAACCATTTTTTTTTAAACTTTATGAATCGGTACTACACTGATAGAAATGGTAACGTTGATTTAACCATAAGATCGTGTGTTGAAAAATTACGAGGATACTTATAATATAATACGTGTACTTAAATCATAAAGAGTACGAAATGCACTTACTGAAATATGGTAAATACAAGTTATTTATATTTGTGGTACAAAAATTTAATATATGTGTTGCTATTGTATTAAATGTGTAATTCTATTAAACACTTGCCTGAGGGAACTATCTCTGAAATGTTGTCGTTCAGCAATACCCTTTGAATGACTGATTTACCTGACTCGCTTTGTTTTGTTAACAGCAGGAGCTTCCTGATCGCGCCTGCGCGTCTTCTTTCGTAAGCAAAAAGAATCGGATGGCCAAACAGACATCCTGTATGGCTGTATCTATACCAGCAATAAAATAGGGTTAATCTAATCATAAACATCGTTGTACCACCTATTCATTTCTATCAGTGAAGTAGGTCATAAAGGGTTCCAAAGTAAGTCAATCGATGATTTGCGAAGACGCGAACATATACATCACTCATCAGATACAGTATCGTTGTTAACAAAACCACATATAATTGGCCGATCCAGGTCAAAATCCTATCAGACCTGGACATCAATTGAAGCTACATTTATTAAAAATTTCATGACCATTGCTCTTTCACTTTTCGAGATACGACAAACAGGAAAAAAGTTACATACACACACATTAAAAAAAAATTGCGTTTTCAAGTTCCTGGGGTCGAATTAAATCGAAATATGTCAAAAAAATAGATCTGAAAATTTAAGTCATTACAAACCTCCTTCAATGATGAGGCAATAAATTAAATGTAGGAGGACAAAATAGAAAGCTATTTTTCTATTTCCGGATATCGATAATGAATACATTTGCACATACGGAGTCTAAGGCTGCTTCGTTTTTTTACTAATATTTTTAGCATTAAGTCATAGGAATTTTTCCTTTTAAGGACGTTCCACTTTATCAGTTGTCACAAGAGATTGAAAAGTTTTATTATTGAATGTCGATACTTCTCGGTCTCTTTTAAAAATGGAATTTATAAAAGAAAGGAAGTTAATTAGGAAACTAGAACATTTTCTTTTCCACACATTTTCATTTTGGACCACAAAACTCCAAAATCCGCAATAACTTTGATTAATTTTATTTTTATCAATTTTAATATTCTTTTACAGAGAATTCGCGTTGCTTGGATTGCTATTAGTGGCAATAGGAACAGGTGGAATAAAACCATGTGTGTCTGCTTTTGGAGGTGACCAATTCATCCTACCACAACAAGCAGCAGCTCTATCTACCTTTTTTTCGCTTTTTTATTTCGCTATAAATTCCGGTTCTTTAATCTCCACTTACATAACTCCAATATTCAGAGAAGATATTACATGTTTTGGAGAAAGTACCTGTTTCTCACTGGCCTTTTTCGTCCCTGCTGCTCTAATGACATTGTCACTAGGTAAATAATTTTACATGATTAGAGCCAAAAATGATTCTGCAGAATAAAAATAATTCACAGCCCTCATAAGGATGTTCTCTAATTTATGTCAATCTCAAAATTCTTAGGCGTTAGAATAATTGATAAAATCGACGAAAATAGATCTATTTTTAATTCCTGCTTCAGAAATAATTGTTTTAGGTAAGAATGGTTTATTCGACAATAGCTGTTCGGATTTTTGTGTTTTAGCTTCAGTTGTAGGCAAAAGCTGCAATTCGTATTCCATCGTAATTTGATTCCTTGAAAGATTCTGGACAACCCTATTTGGTTGGTTTTTAATGAGAAAAAAAATTATTTGGAAATTATACTGTAGTAAAAACACAAAAAAGTAAATAAATCTTGTAAAATAAACAATTTTAACTTGAACTATTTTTCTCTGAGTCGTTTGCTCCATCCAATGTGGAATCAATTTCAGGTAAGTCCGTATAAAGAAACAAGTTACGGTGATTCCGTATCAAAAATCAGGTTCGGGCTGCACCGTATATGGAAAAAAATCCGTTTTTATCAATTTTGACATTTGGACTTTTTGTGATAAAATAAACAAAACCCAGGCCGCTCTGCAGCAGGTAATCAAATTTTATGGAATTCATGTCAATATTCTGCTGTATTATTTTATTGCAAAAAAGCGAACTGTCAAAAAATATACTTGTTTCGATATACAGAGCAACTCTAAGCTAATGTTTTATACAGAAAAACCGTAACTTGTTTTTTTTATACGGAGTTAACTGAACTTGATTCCATATTGCATGGATCAGTCGAAGTAAGCTTTAAAATCATTAAAAAAATTAATTACAATTGAAGGGTGGCAGTAAAGAACTAGATGACCAACATTTTGATGAAAGAAGGGTTTATCGCATAAAAAATTCTTTAAAAAATCAAATCCGCATTTTGATAAAAAGATTTTTTGCAAATCCTTTTTTTTATACAATAATTTTCTTTATGATTTGTAATGAAATTTGAGTTAAACTTGAGCTAAAATTTTGACTTCGTAATAATTTTGTTCCACCTTTTAGCAATTGATATTTCTTGAAATTGTTTATTTTCTCGGAATAGGATAATTTGTTCAGATCAATCAGTTCTTATTCTCATTCAGCATCCCCATATCTCAGGAACAAGTTTTTATGTTTTCAATGAATTGACAATTTGATTTTTAATTACCATCTAGAGTCAATTTTGAAAACTCATGAAAATTCAATCTTAAAATTCTAGGTCGATTTTCTCGAAATCGGCTAAATTGTTTACATCAAGCTTTGTTTACCCGCATTCAGATACTTAACATGTCGAAAGCATGTTTTAATTTTTTTATTTTAACTGAAAATAAAATTTTTTTATTGCAATCTATCGCCGAGCTTACTCGAATTTTAACTTAGTGGCACTAAGTTTACATTTTTTTACATTTTTTTTACATTTTTCGGCCACAATGCAGCAAAACTTTAGCTTGCGATTAGACTTTTGTTTCATTTTTAAAGAGTGATTTCGATTTTACAGAACGATTTTTCGCTGCTCTGAAAAATCCCCATTTTGTTGGTTATCTACACGGAAAAAAGTGGATAGTCAGATTCACTTTCATGCATTGTTAACTTGAAGTTTACTTGTTCACATTGTACAAGAAACTATTAAAATGGTTTCTGATACTGGATGAGATATTTATCTCAAAATATACAAAACCTAAAGTCAGCATTACTACTTCAAATAGTAAAAAGAAAGATTACTAGAACAAGGAGTTTCAATAACTATTTGACATAGTACAGTTGAACATGTAAGCTGTATGAATAACTAATTTACATAGTAAGCAAAGAACTGTGAGTTTTACTTTTGCAAGTGAGTTAGATCTCCTGTTTCGCATTGCAATAAGCACTGCGCGAGATTGTCAGCCTTACTATTTGAAATTGTAAGCAAATAAGTTCAGTGGCACAACTAGAAATGTGTAGGCCCCATCCGCAACATTTTTTAGGAGGTCGGTATGAAAAAAAAGAAGGCTGATTTATAACTTGCTTATCAGTAAAACAGCAGTATAGCTTAGTATAGTATTTTCGCTTCTCAATC
>CAKNWW010081766.1:0-10860 GCA_932074435.1 Andricus kollari
TTTTTTCTGTAGCGTGCCTAATTTTTTTTAATTGCTATATGCAATTAAATACCAATGATTCTCTGTTTGCAAAAGTATTTTTATATTTCTGTATTTAATTATTTTGATGAAAATTCATCTTTGGGTTTGAAATTAATTTTTTTAACTGACAATTTAACTATTCTCTTTTTGGTAGAAAATTGATCATTTTAGTTGAAAATTTGAGTATCTGGTTGACAATTCATGTATTTTGTTGAAAATTCGCTCTTTTGGTAGAAAATTAATCTTCTTGGTTGAAGACTTATATTTTTTTTGAAAATTTAACAATTTCTTTGAAATTCTTTCTCCCTCTTGACTGAAAAATCTTTCTTAGTTGAAAATTCAACTGTTTTTTTTTTTAAATTAAAACCTTTTTTGGTTGAAATGATAAACTGATACTTTAACTATTCCAGTTAAAACTTCAACTATTTTCTTGTAAATTTTCTTTTTTTTTCTTGTTGAAACATTAATTTTTTCAACTAAAAAAGTAACTATTCAATTTTTGGTTGACAATTTGTCTTTTTAAGTCAAAAATTCATGTATTTTGTTAAAAATTCTTTTTAATTATAAAATAATCTTCCTGGTTAAAAATGCATCTTTTTGGTTAAAAATTAAGCTTTTTTGTTTGAAATATAATCTTTTTGGTTGAAAATGCAAGTATTCCACGTCAGTATTCATCTTTTTAGTTGAAAATTCAACTTTTTGGTTGAAAATGAAACTCGTTTGTTAAAAAGTGATATTTTTTTGTCCAAAATTCAACTGTATGGTTGAAAATTTATCTTTTTTAATTGAAAATTCAACTATCTCGTTAAAATATCAAGTATTTCTGTTAAATATTCATCATTTTAGTTAAAAATTCGACTTTTTGGTTAAAAGTGAAACTCTTTTGTTCAAAATGCATCTTTTTGGCTAAAAATTAATCTATTTTAGTTGAAGATTCATCATTTTAGTGGAAAATTTATCACTTTGGTTGAAAATTAGTTTTTGCAATGCAAAATTAATTTTTTAAATCGGAAATTTGACTACTCCCTTTTTGGTTAAAAACTGAACTTTTCTAGTTGAAAATTCAACTATTGGGTTGAAAATTGATCCTTTTTGTTGAAAATATAACTATTTAGTTCGGAATTAATGTATTTTGTTAAAAAATCGTCCCTTTTTATTAGCAAAATAATCTTTTTTGATGAAAATTGAACTATTTTGTTAAAAAATAAACTTTCTTGTTGAAAATGCAATATTTTACTTGAAAAGTTAGGAATTTGAAGCCTCTTAAATTGAATTTAATAATACCCACATTAATTTTACCTCAATATGCACTGAATTTGAAATAAAAATTTGTTTCAATCATTTTTGAAATTCATGAAGTTTTGCGACAAATTCAAGAAATGATTAATTATGTTTGTGGTATTATTTAATTATTTAATTAATCGATGGTGCTAACTTATTTAAGAATATCTTGTAATATAATTTGTCAAATTTTTCTAGATTAAGCATGTTAATTTAATCCCTAGAAATTGAAAAAAAAACATTATTTATAATAAACTCGCGAAACTGTATACATATTCCGAGTTAACTTTTTTTTTTAATTGCGAAATATTTGAATGGCTCTGTGCTATAAAAAATTGTACTTGGAAAATCTGAAGATACCTGGAAAAACCTGGAATTGTCAGGTAAGTTTTTTTTTTCTAGGATCTGAGTAGACACCCTCTTAAAATCTTTTGAAAGTATTCAATGTCCTCAAAATCCTTTATAATATTTAGAAATCCTTTCGAATTCTCTTAAATATTTTGTAATCTTACGAGATCCTCTAAAATTCTTGAATATATGTGTACTTTGGAGTGTTTTGAAATCACTTAAAATCCTCTGAAGTCCCGTGAAATCATCAAAACTCCCATTAAATCTCTCAAAATTCGTTGAAAGTCGTTAACACCTTTTGAAATCCCGTGAAATCTGTCGAATCTTGTAAAAATCTCTTGAAATCTTCGCAAACCTATTTAGATCGTATGAAATCCTTTAAAATTTGTAAAACTTCTTCGATATCTCTTGCAATCTTTTGAAATCATGTTTACAGTGAAAAGTCACAAAAATTTAATGAATCCTCACAATACGGGGGGAGGGGATCTAAAATTTCAAAAATCATCCTTACGTAATGAACGGACGTTCCCTAATTCATTGTTGGAAAGTTATTTTTTGGAACAATGGGACATATATCCTATAGGCATTTGTAAGAATTATGAAAAAATAAAATTGATCTAGGGTAGTCATTTTATCACGAAGAAACAGAACGGATTTCAAAGTTTTTTGGAACTTTAATACTAATTTTTCTCATACTTCTAATTAGTTTTTTCATTCAGCACTCGGTATAGAAGGAAAGACGTGTTCTATATAAGGAAAGAAAAGAATCTTGATATAAATCGTAAAATACTGATAAATATATTTGAATGAACGTTCACTTTCTTGGAAAATTGATATTCCGTGAATATCTGCTTCCTATTGAATTTGCAACTATCTATAATTCTGCATCTATTCCCGGGTGGAATCGACACACTCCGATGATTTCTAGCATGTACCACAACAACCACTTTCTCCCAACGAGCCTTCTTCTCATAAAGCAATAAGTTATTGATTATCTATAGGCTTTTGTGCTTCATTCTGAAAATTAAGAATCCAGATGAAAAGATTACGTTAAAGTTAGCTTACAAGATTCGTGCCTATAAATTCATAAATTTGATATGATTTATGGAAAATAGTATTCAAAGGATTTTCAAGAAATACTAAAATATAAAGACAATCCCATATTTGTGGTGACTAGAGATATAAATTAAATTTATCGCCTACTGACTTTTTTATAGGGTGAGACTTAATCCCACGAATTATAACCTGCGATTCGAAAGTGAACAATAATATGCGAATTCTTAAACAGTTTCTTTATTGACTGTAATACGAACTTTTTATGAGTTATTTTAATTTTAATGGACAAACTGACGTCCACCGTGATTGATGATTTTAAATTACGAGAATTAAGGTCTTCCTACATGTTTGGCGTCGAATTACGTCTTACGCTAATTCAGGCGCAGTAATTCTTTATGCTGTTTTTTAATAATTATTACTATTATTGTAAAGGATTAAATCCATTAAGTATCGAACAAGATTCTAGATATAGACCTTCAGGCATTTTTTCTGTTTTTTCCTTGTACTCTGCAGCTTAGAAAAAAAGCCTTGGTCTCAATATAGGGGCGTATCGAAAAACAAAAATATTGTTCTTTTAATCTTTTCCTTTGGAATAGGGATACAAAGCTGCTAGTTGTTACCAAAATTACTCCCTCCGAAGGAAAAAGAAAAAAAAAATGTCTTCAGTTCACGCAAAGTTACTTGTTCGTTTCAAACACAATTTAGACTCCAGAAAAAAGATCTTATGCTCACACATCTTATGCTCAGTATCCTTTTTGCAATTTTATAAATTTTTTACCTTCATAAGTACTTTATAATTAATTAAATAGTAATTTAAAATATAAAAGAATTTAATCAAATCTGGAAGTAAGCTTACCTTTTGAATAATGGCAAGAAGACAATTCTCGGATGATCGGAAAATCTATTATTTTGAATAATTTTGTCTATTAAAATTTGTTCCTTACTCAACGGCGAGATATTAGAAATGTTCTGTATCTGAATCGTCATTGCCTTAGTCAAAAGGTAAGCTGGTTTTCTAGACTTTATTACATTTTTATATTTTAAATACATACTTGATTCATTTGTAGGTACCTGCAAAGGTAAACAATTGATGAAATAGCAAAAAAGATACTGAAGAACAGCGTAAAATTGGATGTAAACTGTGTTGGCATAAATCTGGTAACTGGTAGTATTAAGAAACATTTCCAGTTAATTCGAAACAAGCAAAAATTTATTTTGCCTCAAATAAATAAGAAATATGCAATTCAGGGAAAAAATACTGAGAAATAACAGAGTTTTCCTTATTTTGACGCACAACATCGTTGCGCCAACTGAAGACATTTTTTTCCTTTGAAAAGGAAAAGGGGAAAAAATATTTTTGTTTTTCGGTATGTATCCTACTGCTCAAATTGAAAATTCCAATATCATTCATGAACTACGTCGTAAACTACGTTAAAAATGAGGTCGTGAATTACGTCGGAAACGCCATATTTCCTAAACTAAGATATTCTAAGTTTTGTCCATAATGTCATTTGTCTCATCTCTTTAAATTTATAAAAAAGTTGACAAATTATAGTCTGGTACCAAAATTTTGAGAACAGAATTATTTCCTAATATTAAAATATAATTATAATTAAAATTTTCTCTTCTATCAATAATGTTTAGAAACATTCAGAAATAATTGTTATCATCAAGTATAATTACTAATTGTTTGTAATGTTGAATGTTAATTTTGGCTTTAGGGCCAGACAACACGCCTTTTTATATCATATTACAAATTTTATTAAGTTTATCCAATTATTGTAAGGGCAACACACATTTAAATTTATGCAAATATTACCAAAGGCATTTAAGATTCTACCAAATCAAATTTGAAGTAATTTTCTTATTTTTAAACAACATTCTTACACTGTGTCCCTGACAAACATTTTTGTGTAACTGTCTTTTCCAGAATAAAAATTAACCACTGATGAGGGCCACCATTGTGCGCCGAAACGTTTGGTTCAATTGAAAATTGACTGAATTATTTACTCTGACCCTAAAGCCAAAATTAACATTCAACATTACAAACAATTATTTTCATCAAAGGTCAATATAATCTCCCCACTGAATATAATTACTAATTTGGAAACTTTGATTCACTAAATTGATGGTGCAGAACATTCTTCATATTTATTAATAGGTAAGTACATGTAACCTCATTTAGTATGGTCAAGAGGTTATAAATAGAATCCTTTTGCAATTTCGAAAATATTTGGACAAAACGTTAAGAAGAGAATATTGTTGCTGTTATTATTAAAGAATCATTTACAATTAAAAGTTTCTATTTTAGAAATAAATGTTTAGCCACCTAAGTCATATTCCAGCAGTATGCAACCAGTCAGGTAGTCACGAACAGTGATTGCGAGATTTTCGTTAATTTCGTTCCACCTTTTTTTTTTAGACAGGATCAGCGTTAAGTGACATGTTTTGAAAGTGAGAGACTGGGAAGTATTGCACTGACTAATAATACAGATGATTTCTGCTTTTATTAGTAGCGAATTAAAGAAAAAAGGTTTCAGGTCGAGTCTGATTTTATTTTCACGCTACTTTTTGCATTCGAAGTTTGTTCAGCCTGGTGCTACTAATTTCACGGGGCAGCCCTAGTTGGCTACGATCGTTGTCGGCAGTTCGGTAAGCAGAGAGGTTAGAGTAGGTAGCTGTTGGAAGGTGTACAAGAGTAGAACGTGAAGAAGGAGCAGGAGGTGGATTCCTTCGATTCAGTTCGGTTCGAGTTAGCTAGATTTGGCGAATACAGCTCGTTTGTACTTCGCCGAGAGAATAGCAGGAGTCGACTTGTCCCTTTTCGCGAAGCAAGAGAATCGAGAGATCAGGACCGTAATCCAGGGATTCTTCAGATAAAAATTCTTTCAGTTTGAAGAGCTAATGAATTAATAAATCTCGAAATGCATAAGATAAATTAAAACATCCTGGAACAATTATCAAAGCAGAAATAATCTAGATTCCTTGTAATTTAATTAGAGCTTTGGAAGTTTTATGGGAAAAGTAATGAAGTTTTTTCATCAGTGATGAGTTACGAACCGAGGCACAGACCAAAATGCTCTTAAAACAGGGGAAATAGATCGATTTTTAACGAATATATGGGAATCAATTCTTTTAAATAAAATTAATGTAGGTACCATATTTCTAAGATTTCAAGTTGAAATATATTGGATTTTTAATAAAATACTGTAATTTTCGATACAAAAAACATTAAGTTTCTACCAAAAGAGATCAATTTTCAACAAAATAGTTGAATTTTCAAGATAAAAAGTTGAATGTTTCAGCAAATATTTTACTTTTGAACCCTAAAAGATGAATTTTCAAAAGAAAAAAAATAATTTTCAATCAAAGAGCTGAGTTTTCAAGCAAAAGAGGCGAATTTCCAACAAAAAGATTAAATTTTTCACCAAATAATTGAGTTTTAAACCTGAAAGGATGATTTTATAGCCAAATAGTAGAATCTTTAAACAAAAACATTATATTTCAACCAAAAACCGCTTCATTTTCAATCAGATTTGTTTTGATTTTGAATTTTTTTTTAACATTTAACTTTTAAACTCTAAACGATGAATTTAAAAAGAAAGATTATATACAACCAGTAAAAATGAATTTTCAACTAAATAGTTTTAATATTTAACCAAAAAGAGACTACTTTTTAACAAAAAATATCTTCATTTTTAACAAAACAGTTGAATTTTCAACCAAACAGTTGAATTTCCAACTAAAAATGATCTATTCTCCACCAAAAAATAGAATAGTTATATTTTTAGTTAAAGAAATTAATTTTCAACAACAACAAAACGAGTTTTCAATAAAATGGTTAAATATTCAAATAAAAAAGAAAGAATTTTATGACAAAGTAGTTCAACTTTCAACCAGGTAGTTGAATTTTCAACCAATAAAAATAAATTCTCCACAAAAACTGTAATAGTTGATACTTTAACCAACATTTTTTTATTTGAAATAAAAAACAGTGGAATTCAACAAAAAAAAGATCGATTTTTAACAAAATAGTTAAAATCCTAATCCAAAAAAGATTAGTTTTAAACTAAGCATTTGCATTTTTAACCAAAAGAAATTACTTTTCAAACCACAAAGACAGATTTCCAACTAAGAAAGATTTCCCAGTCAAGACAGAAAAAGAAATTCAACTAAATTTTGGAATTTTCAAGATTAAAGGCGAAGTTTCTACAAAAGAGTTGAATTTTCGATTCGAAAATATTAATTTTCAACAAAAAAGTTAACTTTCAACAAAACAATTAAACTTGCAAAAAAATTAGATTAATTCCCAATCAAAAATATAATAGTAGACTTCTCAATTTAAAAAAATAGGTTTCAAACAAACAAGGTTAATTTTCAACCAAAAGATGAATTTTTTATCCAAAAGGACGAATTTTGTATCCAAAAAGACGAATGTTCAATAAAACAGTTGAATATTAGGCTAAAAAAAAATGATTTTTTGACCAAATACTTGAATCTTCAAGAAAATATTGATTTTTTAAAGCAAAAGAGATGAATTCTGAACCAAAAATATAATAGTAGATATTTTAATTAAAAAGAGTCAACTTTCAAATAAAAAAAGATGACTTTTCTGCCAAAAGAAGAATTTTCCATCCAAAGACGAATTTTCTGTTCACAAATTAGAAGTTTTACAAAACAGTTGAATTTTCCACAGCGTAAAAGGCTTTTTAACAAAATAGTATAATTTTCGAACAAATAATTAAACTTTGGAGAAAGTAGTCGAATTTTTCATCAAAAGAGATGACTTCTGAACCAAATATATAATGGTAGACTTTTCAATTAGAAATAAATAACTTTCAACCAAAAATGATGAATTTTCAACAAAGCCATTGATTTTTCGATCAAAAAATATGACATTTAAACTAAATAGTTGAATGTTCAACAATATAATTAAATTTTTAAGGAAGTAGTAGAATTTTTCAATAAAATAAATGAATCTTTTTATTCTTTATTAATTTAGTTCGCATTTAAACAAAGAAAAAAAACGAGAAGAGGAGGAAGTTTCTTGAAAACAAGCGGAAATAGAGGAATTCTTGAAAAAATGGGAAAAGAGGGGAATATGGGTAAGATTGTAAAGTCTGGGAACCTCTCATTGATGGGGCTCATTTGTTCAATTTCATAACAATAAAAATGCATTTTTTTACCCAATTTAGAAAGATCTCGATTTCGACGTCCCTGGGAGGGACTACCTGCCAAGCGGTATGGTCCGAGGTATAGTCATGTAGAATTGTAGAGAGGACGGGACGGACCTGTTGTTCGTAACACGTGTTTGCGTGAACCCGTCTTTCTTCCTCTGAATCCTTCTTTCGTCTGTCCGTCCGTCCGTCCATCCGTGTGGCGGGGACTAGAAGGCGACGATGTATTACCAGCGGTGACAGTTCATCTCGGTCACCTTCCGTCCCGCTTTGGCCCTTTTTTATTTTTTTTTGTATATATATTTTTTTATTTTATCCCTCTCCTGTTGCAGGAATTCCGATTCGCGAGGGAAATGAGCAAATAAACTATCCACTCGATTCTGACTTATTCGAGATATCGGAATGCGGTTCGTAGTTCGTAGGACGATCGAAGTGGACACAAACGAGAACGTCGGGGGAAATCGATGACCCGTGAATTCGAAGCAGGCTGTCGACGATTTGGTCTCCTTCTTCGTGGAAGCGTTCAATTTAATTTTCTTACCAGATTCCCTCGGTCCACTTTGAGACACAAAGGATCTCGCTTATCGCGAGATCCATCGCACCGGATGCTGCCTCGAATCCCGCAGAAAAGTGAGAAAAAAAGGGGTTTGAAAAAACACTTTTAAGTCAGTGAGAAGAGCAATTTAAGTATTAGGCTTCGATTCCCCAACGAATCTGTATTCAGCATAATTTGTTGCATTCTAGGAATAATTCGGGAATTAATCCTTGGGATTTCTGAAACCGGTCGATGTATTTTAAGAAACGAAAACAAAAAGCGAAAAACCGTTTCATTCTTCTTTCAGGAAGTCTAATTCGATCAAAATCTTTCAAAGTTTTATAGTATGGGTGGGTAAGTTTGGAGCTTTCAAGTTTACGAGTAAGTGAGGAGAAGTAGAATCTTTTATGATCTTTCACTCTAGAGTTAAAAGTTTCCAAAATTGATATGGGAGGAGGCCGAGAATTTCCGCTTTCAGTACAGTTCAAAGTTATTGAAGTGGATACAACAAAGATGAAACTTTATATTGAATATTGTATTAGATTCTGAAGTATAAAATACTTTTATGATGATTATGAAGCCTTTTTAAACGATTTTTATATTTCAGGGAAAACGAGATTTTCAAAAAGTTCCAAGTTCATTTAAAGTACAAATTTGAAAGTGAAGGAGCTACTTCATTTAATGAGGGCAAATCTCGCCTTTTTGTAAAACAAAACACTTTTTGAAGTGACCTATTACTTTTTTAAGCATTCGCCCCAATTAGGAAAATGTAGATCAACACGTTAAATTTAAAAAATGTTTAAAATACCGTAAACTGGGGCTAAGCGGCTTATGTGGGGGAAAGTAGCGTACCCTTTATTCTGCATTTCTGAATGCAATATTTGTTTCTTTTTGGTAAAAATATAGAGGCTTGTAACAAAAAATTGTAAAACTTCAGTTGAAAAATCTAGAAGAAGCAATTTCGCGTTAAAAATACAAAAATGAGCCTGCGCCGTTTTCCCCCAGATATGAGCCGCTTAGCCCCAGTTTACGGTATATTAAGATACATTGTAAACTGGGTTTTCTATACTTTTTGTAAATTTTGGATCTCAAGAAATCCAACACAATCCTTTGTAATACAATGCAATTTTTTATAATCCATTGTAATCCCTCATTGTGAAAAAATATTATAGGAAATTAAGTATAGGTAATAATTTTCCTGTAATGAATTTATTATAATTGTTTCGCAATTTTAGAAAAAGCATAATAGAAAATCATTACAAAAAAATTAGTATAGAAATTAAGAATGTTTAAATATTCGAAGAATTGATGCAGAAAATAGAGAATGTACAAACGATTGATTTATTTACATATTTAACGAAGAATTTCAACAGATTTCAAAGAATTTTAAGGAATTCCAGAGAATTTTCACGGATCTTAAGCGATTTCATCAGATTTCATAAAAATTTCACGGGATTTAAAATTTTCCAAAGATATCAGCCGATTTGAAGAAATCCTAAAGGATTTCAACTAATTTCGAGAGACTTCCACGGATTTCAAAAGATTTAATGAGATATAAAATATTTCAAGAGATTTGAAAGAATTTTGTAGGATTTTCCAAGATTTCAAGGGATTTTAAGGTACTTTATGAGAAATTTCACAAGATTTTAAGGACTTTGATCAATTTCCAAGGAGTTACATTCAAGGGATTTCGAATGATTTATACCTATTTTTTAAAATGGATTTTTACGTTTTCCAAAGATTTCAAGGGATTCTGAAAGATTCAAAGAGATATACAAAATTTCAAGGGATTTCAAAGAATTTTGTAGGAATTCCAAAGATTTTAAGGGATATTAAGGTATTTCAACGAATTTAACAAGATTCAAAGGATTCTAATAAACCTTCAAGGATTTCAAGTCATTTGATTTAATGAACAAGTTTAATTTAATTTTTATACAAGGGATTTTAAATAATTTCTACTTTATGGAATAAATGAAATTTTTTCAAAAGATTTCTACGGATTTCTACAATTTTAAGTGACATCAAAGTATTTTACCGATTTTAGGGTATTTTATAAATTTCAAGGGATTTAAATCAATTTCAAGGAATTTTAACTGATTTCAAAGATTCGAATCGATTAAAAGTATTTCCAAAGGTATCAAGGGATACCAAGAGATTCCAAAAGGTTTTCATGAAATTCTATTAAATTTTTGGAAGCGATTTTAAAGATAACAAAGAAAAAAATGGGGTTTCTATTGGAATCGATTTTCAATTCAAAAAGAATCTCACTTGCTGAAAAAAAACCCAAAATGATAAATTGTTTTAGATTTTTTGTACAAAACTCATTTTTTGCCTCGACTCAGTTCGAAGATTTTACAAGTTAATGATGCACCTTTTACTTTATATTACAGAACAAATAAGGAAAAAATCCAATGCACAGAAAAAAATTTAATAAAAAAATGA
>CAKNWW010082028.1:0-15818 GCA_932074435.1 Andricus kollari
CGCAAAAAAATTTATAATTAGCGCCAGAAACTTGCAAAAACAATTGTTCACATATGGGGTTTTTTTGGAACCCTATAAAACAGATGAGGATGATATTCGGAAAATTAGTTTTTATTCGTATTCTATTGCTAATTGTGAAAAGAAATGTTGAGTTTTAACTCGATACACCTAATATTGATGATTCTGAATAAAATTTACAAAAACGTCTTTTTCTAATGGGAAATGTGTGTTAAACTTTAAGGGTTTGCAGAACCTCTAAATATCCGAATAATTCGTATTCCCAGACATCTTAAAGGTTTTGGTCAGGACGAAAATGACGTAAAATCGAGTGGTATTATTCGAGAAAGTGTAATGGTAGATTCTTGCAGTGCGGAAAATATCGTTTCCAGAATTGTGCCTGACGATTTTCAAAAATACGAAGTGTTAATAGGACGTAGTTTCATTGATTTATCAGAGATCGTTTATTACAACGTGTATGACGAGTTGGAATTTTTAAGGCGTGACAATTTCAATTTTCATTCTGAAATGTTTCAGAAGTCAACTAAATAAGATTTGACTGAAGCAAAATCTGTGGAATCGGTATCATAAAAACCGGCATCGATCAATTTTGTTAGAGTGCATTTAAATGAAGCCGAGCTTGAATTACCGATTGTAAATTATTCAAAAGAAGATTTTAGAGTAAATAAGGGAGATTCCATCGCGAATTGTGTCATGTACCTTGAGAAAGACGTTCCTATATTAGAGGCGAGAAAAGCACCGGTTTTAGGAAGAGAATTAACTGTTAGCGAAAATCACTCTCCAAAACAAAAGGCCGACGTGCTTAATCTTTTAAATAAATATCGTCAGTGTATCTCAAAAGATATTACGGAAATCGTTTATACCGGTTTAATACGCATGGACATTCAGGAGTAACCCGGAACGGAACCTCCTTATTCTAAACCGTATCGAGCGGGAATTGCAGAGCGAACAAAATTGGGAGAGTTGATAACTACTTATAAATCAGTCAGTCTCGCGACGGAGACAGATTTTCCATATGCTAGTCCTTGTCTTTTAGTAAAGAAATCAGATGGATCTCATCGGCTTGATTAAGAATATGGTTAGATTAAACTTCCCTATGCCGAATTCAGACAATGGTTTAGAGGAAATACAGGGTGCGGTTTTATTCACCATTTGGGATCTCGTTCACGGTTACATGCAAATACCCCTTTCGGAAAATGCGAAAAAGAAAACTGCGATCATTATCCAAGATGAAACAGGCCAATTCGAACGTGGAATTTTCGGAATAATGAATGCTCCGTTTTTCTTCAATAAATTGATGAAAAAGATTTTTGGTCCTTTTGGAAATAAATTGGCATTAACCTATTTTGATATCCTAATTTTTGCTAAAACATAGCAGGAGCTGATGGTCAAATTGGAGAAAGTTTTACAACTTCTTTCTGATGCAGGCCTTGCTCCTAATATTAAGAAATGTAAGTTTGGAACGGATAAGGTCGAATATCTTGGTTTTGTAATTAGTAGCTAAGGAATAGAGCGGGGTGGGAAAAAATTGCGAGTAATCATTGAGTTTGCCACTCCTCAAAACATGCATGAGGTTCGTAGATTTCATGGACGTACTAGCTTTTTCAGGAGATTTATTCCTAAATTTTCCCAATACATCGGTCCGTTAATTGATCTGTTAAAATCGGGTCAACTCTTTAAGTAGAGGGAGTGTGAACAAACGTGTTTTGAAAATTTCAAGCAAAAATTAGCGAATTATCCGATTCTGGCTGTTTATAATCCGAAAGCTGTTAAAACTGAACTAGACAATAATGCGTCATGTGAAGGCTTAGGAGCAATACTTTTGCAAACTAATGAAGATAACAGGTTGCATTTAGTGTACGCGATCAGTAGAAGAACGTCGGATGTCGAAAGGTCATACCATTCCAGCAAACTCGAGTTGTTGGCAGTTCTTTGTGCCGTCGACAGGCTTTGTCCCTTCCTAATTGGAATTCATTTTTATATTTTAACTGATTGTCAAGCTTAAGTGTACATCAACACCTTGAAAAATAAGAACCCGCAAATAATCCGTTGGTTAAGTTGGTTAGGCGAATACTACTTTGACACTTTCCATAAAAAAAAGATGAGCTCATGAAGCATGTAGACGCTCTCTAACGAGACCCAGTTGAATCGACTGAAAATCAGTTACATCAGTTCATGCGGATGAAATCCTGTTACATGAGCGAAGCGATGAAAGTTTGAGCCGAAATATTAAAATTTTAGAAAATAAAGTAGGTGATCGGACGCGAAAAAGGCAAAGTAAAAGCTTACGTCGTAACGAATGGGATGTTATTTAAAATCTATCATGAACGAGAAAAGGATTTGTATGTAGTTCCGCCTGCAATGCGTAAAGCTATGGCGATTAAGCACCATGATTTTCGAGCCGCTTTGGCGTAGACTAAACCGTAGCTCAACTCAAAGAATATTACTATTTTCCTGGCATGCGACGTTATGTCAGAAGCACGGTCGTATACACAGGTCCGGGGGCTCTCGTGTTGCGGGAAGTTCCCTCATTGAAGCTTCCGATTATTTCACAAAGTTGCCACTTCCGGTAGTGGCGAAATAGTAGAGTAGAGAAAGTGGCGGATTAATTTGAAATTTTAATTTCAAGAAGTCAATTTAATACAGATGAATTCAATAATTTGAATAATGTAGATGCATTTTTTAATTAATGAAAATATTAATTGCATATTGATGCTCAAAATTATATGATTTAAAGTAAATTGCATGAAACTGAATTTTGAAAATATTAGAATAGTGCAACGAGTTGCCTTAACAGACATTTTTAATCGTAATAAAAATTTCCTGTACATAAAAATTGTCGATAGCAAATTAAGTTAACCGATAAAATATTTACAGTAATCAAAATTCCAAAATTAATACTTCAACAAATTTGTTTGTAATTATTTAAAAAGTTTATATTTCTGTAATAAAATATTATTGTCTATAATAAATGCAAATTATGAAAATTGTAGAAAAAAATAACGAACAATAGTTATTCATGGACAAATAAATATATATTATTAAATAAAAACATACTTATATGTAATATTTTATGATCGAGGCAGTATTTAATACCATAATTCAGGTCCCTAGTATTGAAAAAACAAATATTCCAATGTAAAATTTGAGCATTTTACAAGGATTTAATACAATAACTCAGGTCCCTGATAATATATAATCAAATATTTAAATGTAAAATTTGAGCATTTTACAAGGATTTAATACAGGCATTTTTTAACGTCGAATAGAGGAAATAAATAAAACAGACCAGTCGAACGGTTGAATGCGACAATTTTATCTGCGATGCAGGCGAATTTGTCTGAATTTGAGGGAAGAAAGTGGGACATAGACTTGCTTAAACTCGAGCTCGATTTGAATTCAGTTATACACAAAACTACCGGTAGAACTCCGTTTGAAATTATGTATAGGTACATCCGACGCTTTGAAGACGGTTTAAATGGTTCAGCAAGAACTCTTACATTAAACGCAGAATCATATAAGTCATCCGTCGAAATTAAAGTATAAGTATCAGATCGAATGCGCAGGGAAGAGGAAAAATCGAAGCTAAGGTATGAACAGTCGAGATTTAAAAATGTACATTATAATAGCGGAGATATTGTATTAGTTCGACGAAACAAATCTTCTATAGGAGAGTCTCGGAAATTATAAGCGCGATTTAAGGGTCATTTGGTAGTGGTAGGTATTTTACGCTCGGATATCTACAAAGTACAGAGCTTAAGCAATAAATATTCGGCACGAATGAAAACAACAGCGCATGTAAGCCAATTGAAAATTGGGAAAGGCTGGGAGTATTCAGATCTTGATGTTGAATCGACCCCCGAAGTTAGAGAACGTATAGATTCAAGTCAAGATCGGATGAATGAAAATGTTACCGAAGATGATGCTGCGTCAGAAGAATTAGAAAATAATAGTGATGCATCAGACATCAATTAACGAAAGGTTGTAACTAGAGAAAGAATGCAACCAAAACGAGAGCGACGTTCAATGATTTTGTTGCGTAAAATTTACGTTATATATCTTGTGATCCTGATTTTTCACTGGTTACCTTTTTTAACAGGTTAATTAGGTCTCCGGGAGAAGGTTAGAGTAGACTTTCGATGTATATGAAGGTATTTTATTTAAACAGCACGACGACTCATTAGCGTGAGTCTCGAATAATTAGTGACCGCCTAGTCTTTGGGTTGACTGGCTTATATACAGTTATGTGGCGTCCTTGTGAAAGTAGGCAAAAAGAGAAAGGTGGCACTTCGTCCCCGTAGGTAATATTTAGTTTTATCAATTTTCTAAGTTGAACGGTTGAATGTTGATTTACAACTGTGTGGTCTCTGGTTCTGTAGATGATTTTCCCGCAGGGCGTGGTCAGTAGGAGACGTCTTAAAAGGTGTCCGATACCGCATTTCCAGAATCCGGCAAAGAGAAGTATGGCTAAACTGGTGTAACCTAGTCGCTCCAACCATGTGGCTCCTTTTTGCCACCAGGAGTGTTGACGTATTGTGTGCAACATTTCTTCATTCTCTTTCTCGGCCTCGTTCAGTTAAATAGCTGATGCCCGAAGCTGTGAGAAGTCAATTTGTGCGCTGTGGAAAACAGGCAATGGCACGTGTGAGTCGTTGATAAAGGTAGCTGTTAACAGAGAAAAATTAAAGAGTATTTGATTTTCTTCTATTGGGTGATCTTTTGCATTATGTGTTGCAGGGGAGAATTGATTACGAAGGTGGTGACCAAGGCTTGTGGGCATCTGATGGTCAACTTCTCTTCTTTAACTGGGAGGATGAACCACTGGTACCCATTCGCAAAACTATATATAAAAGTATTGTGCAGCTTCAAATATTTTTCCTGGCATGTCTCCTCTTTCTTCAGTATAATCCAACCTAAACACGAGTTTTCGTTTGACGTCTTCCTGACGGAGCCTTTGATTTTACAATATTATTCTTTTCCTGTGTGACTGCATTCACTTTAATCCACATATGTGAAGTGATCGTTGTTGTGTGATAATGATATTGCTCCTTCGTATACTCCGTAATATATGTAATGTCCGTATGTGTTGTACGGGAATGGTAGGCTTGTAAATTTAATTACATTGTAAACGACTGTGTTAGGTATGGCTATATTGTAAATTAGTCGTCCGTTGACTAATTCCATGTCTATCTTGCTAATAATTCTAAGATAGAATTCAGTATTTGGTTATTGAAGCTAAGTTTGTCTCATTTAATCCACGTGTTGCTATTCTTTCCAATTTCTTCAAATCTGTTTCTTGCTGTAGTTTGCTCCTTTTGTTTTGCTGTAGACTTCGTCGATGTCTGCATTAATTTGTTCGACGTCGTGAGCATTCATCGATCCAAATAGATATTTGATTCCCGTCCCTATGAAGTTAAATAGACCTCTCCTCGTCCTGAGTGGTGAGATTCGTTGCAGGGCGTGTTGATACGATACTTTAAATTCAGTGTTCTCTCGTTCATGGCCCTTATGCTTTGTCCCATCATACAACCATTATTTAAAAGATGTTATTGCTTGTTGGTATACTGGTCCAAAAATTTATTAAAGAAACTTCAAACCTTTCGCCCTTCGACGAAGGGCCTCTTCAGTTATAAATATTTATTGTCGTCTTAATGAATCAGATCATAAGATATCGGGGTGAGAAAGCTCTTGGTGAAAGTCATTACAGCCGCTTTTTGTTGTAATGTTAAGATTTTTTCCACCAAAACAAATGCAGTTGACGTTGAAAAGATGAAAAATAAATATAAAAATGACTTGCGTATTGTGTTGGCATTGTCAGGATGTTAAAAATCCAAGAGCTTTCTCATCCCGATATCTTATGATTTGATTCATCAAGATGACAATACATATTTATAACTCAAGAGGCCCTTCGTCGAAGGGCGAAACGTTTGAAGTTTCTTTAATAAATTTTTGGACCAGTATACCAACAAGCAATAACATCTTTTAATTAATTTTATCACCTGGTCGACATCAAATAACATCATCTAAAAATACAACCATTATAGCTGAAGCATTGTTCCTTCATTTGGTACCCCTCTGTCGATAGTTGATTGATGTATTTTTCTATATCCCTTAATTCGATGAAGTGAATGATATACCAGACCTCGTTGTATGTCCTGGCTTCAAATAGCTTTTCTCTCATGATTGGCTGCACTTTTGCAGATATATTAAATCCTCCTCGTGATGATTGCAACTGCAATTTTAAATTGCCCTGTGATATTTTTTTATTTCGTTAAAGTGTATTTTTTGTTCTTGCCCCTTTCTAAAAACGCTGACTGTTTTTGTGTATGCGTACTGCATCGCCTATTTCGTATGTTTTCTCTTTGCCGGTTGAGTGTTCCCTCGTCTTGCTCTTTATATGTTTTTTCTACGTACATTAATTCCTGAGGGGTATACGTAGTAGTGGAGTGCGGTGTTGTTGTAGCTTTTGAGAGCTTTTAGTACTTTCTGTAGTGGTTTGCCTTCGAAATTCACTGCTGTGTTTTTTAGCGTTCCAATTATTCTTTCCGCGATGCCATTAATCTCTAGATGATATGCCGATATTTTGATCTGTTGTATGCCCAGTTGTTCATACATTGTTTTCAGATCTTTACTCTGAAAACATGTTTCGTTATCCGTGATTACTTTGTTCGGTGTTGGGTGAGAGAGAAAAAATTGCAGAAATAAGTTTGTCATCCTTTCGTTGGGTATCTGACTGACCCAACTATATCTTGTCAGACTGTCAATGATCAGTAAAAAATCGTTTTTCTCGAAATTGAACTTGTCTATGTTTAGGATTTGAAGGGTTTCTTGGCTAAGTCTATGAGTACATCATCTGCCCTGATTCTTGTTTCGTTCCTCTTGTTGGCGCAATTTGAACAATTTTTTGTCTAGTATTGGATGTGTGCCCTCATATAATCCCAATAAACTCTTTGTTGGATGACACTCAGCATTTTATCTTCGGCCCAGTGACTTTTTTCACGTGTGCTAGCAACGATTTGATGCTGTGTCTGTGATTTCCTTACTATTTTTGGCAGTCTGGTTTTAATCTTGTAATACTGTTTAATTTCCAGCATCTTTAGTACTTTGTATATGTATTTTGATGCTGTGGCGAACTCGTCATCCCCTGTGAAATGTTTTAATTCTATTGCTCTTTCTTGTTCTCCGCATTCATCCTTCCAAAGTATCTTTGCTATTTTGATCAGATCCTAAAATTTTCTATTAATTGCCCCGTTTACCTGTAGGTCCGGTTTTGTGGTTTTTTTAAGTATGCATTTGGGATTACTTGATGTTGTATCTTGTCATGTGATTCAGTATCTGAGATTTCCGCCAGCTTAAGTATTGGTTCGTTATTAAAACGTTTCAGTCTCCCGGTGTCGTTTGCAATATAGTTTCTATGATTTTTTATTCTTTTCTCAATTTCCTCATCTGGCTTTTCCCTTAAGATGATTCTTCTGTATACGTCGAGTTTGACTTTGCTGACAATCAGATTATTGTCCTCCCTTTCTTCTTCCGTATCTGTATCTGATGCCTGGCTGTCAATTGCTTTAGTGAATCTTGTAGTTCTTGCAAAATTGCTCGTCCCTCTTTAGATGGTATTGAGACGGGGCCACCTAATATTCCATCGATATCTTCCCATTCGTTTTCCTTGCTTTCTACCGGAAAAGCCCGACTGAAAGCGTCGGCGTTTATGTTGTGTTTCCCTTTCTTGTGTATTACTTCGGGGTAGTAGTCTGTGAGCTTCTGGGTCCATATAACAGATGTTTGTACTGCTTTATGTCTCACGTGATTGCTCTCAATTCCTTCTCTGTTGTTGAGTAGTTTTTTCTGCTTTCCCTAAACTCCTGCTTGAGTAAGAGACAGGGTATTCTTGTCCTTGGTCGTCTAGCTAACTGAGGATGACCCCTAGTCCGTCGTTTGACGCATCCGTGTTAAGAACGAATTCCTTCGTTACATCTGGGTGTCTTAGTACTGGGCATGATGCTAGGGCTTTTTTAAGTATATTAAAGGCATCCTCACACTTTACAGCGGTGTGCAAAAGTTTTGGGCCAAACACATTTTTGATTATATATAGTAAATAAAAGCAGCTAAGAAAGATTGAGTGTATGTGTATGTATATTTATTGCTTCTAAGAATACAAGATTCTGTGGCAAGGGAAGGCCACTATTACAAAAATCAATAAAATTAAGATAAACATCAAAATAAAAGAAAAGTTATAATAACGTATGTACAATAGGTTGTTAGGCCATACTGGTTGAGTTCGGGCAGTGTACTACTCGAATGGAGAGAAAGCTCTAATTTTTAAACATTTACTTATAAAGTTGTAAATCAAGCGAAGCATTTCAGGGTTTATATTTGACAATAAGAAGTGAAGATTGTTCTCGGTTAGCATACCGATGTTACGTAAGTAATGATTTCTAATCGGCGAGTAGATTGGACATTTGGTGAGGATGTGTAAAAGATCTTCATTTTCTCTTAGATTACATAATTGGCAAATTTGTTGTGGATCGATTACAGTTGTTTCAGCTTTAGAGGTCAACTTAATGATGAACCTGGAGGAAGTTCTTAATTGAGCGAAAATGCGCTTAAAAAGGAAAGGAGCTTTGAATAGGAGATATTGCTGGGGAAGCGCATCATTGTGTAAAATTTTACTGTATATATATAACCAAAGTGACTGTTTTCCCATCCTAATAGATCACGCGAATGGAAAAAATTACGGTATCTATCAGCTATAATATCGATTTGAGTTATGAGATTGGGACCATTGAGATCGATGAGATTGTAGCTTATACCCGCTCCCTCCAAACATCTAATAAGTTTGACCTAGCCAGTTATATTTAGCATTTTTGCTGTTTGCGGTTTCGGCTAGTTTTAGCATGCAGAGTTTAGGATAGCGCGAGTCTTCCATATCGGAAATCTTTGCTAACCAATTCAGCGCCATTTATAATATTTGGTATAACACACAGGGTAGACCTAGTTCCAATCTGACAACGAAGTCAGGCGTATTTCTGGGTAGGCGCAGAAGATTCTTGAAAAAACGGACTTGTGCCTTCTCGAAGACATCTAGATAATTTAATCCTATAATGTGGGCCGCATACAATAAGGAACTCTTTATAATAGAGTCATGAATTTTGATAATGGAAGACTATGAGGAGCAGTTCTAGTTAGAATATTGAACGCAGAGGCTGAGGCTGAGTTGGCTCTGCTAACTGCTGCATGTGCAGCTAAGTTGGAAGCACCTGTTCTAGAAAAAATCGTACCCAAGTATTCAAAACAAGGAACAAACTCCAAAGAACTAACATCATATTTCAAACCTAGGAGTTTTGCGCTGATCCGACCTTTCTTGAATATGGTGTATTTAGTTTTGTTGTTATTAACCTTGAGTTTGTTTATATTACAATAATCCTGGAGAGCATTGAGTTTTCTAATTGCGTCTATTTTTGATTCTGCAAAAATAATTAAATCATCCGCGTAAATCAGCACAATAATGTCCGTGTCGCCCCTGATTCTGAGATCCACAAGACCTTTTTGTCTAAAGAAAAACTCGATATCCGAGGTTAAGAGGTTAAACATGATTGGGCTCAAAATCTCTCCCTGTAAAACTCCCTCAGTGACCGGCAATTCCTCCGAGAACTCGTTCTCCACTTTAATGCAAGTTGAGGCTCTTTCATACAGACTTTTTAGAATTCTAATTATTTTTTAGCTGACCCCAATATCAAATAGTTTTGACCAGATGTGAGCGTGATTAACAGAAGGAAAAGCCCTTGAAAAATCCACCACAATGGCATAGATATGTCTATTCTTTATTTGTAAGTAAATTTGCGAAACAGATGCCAAGGTGAAAATATTATCCATGCAACCCCTACCACGACGAAAGCCTGCTTGGCCTTCCGAAATAATGTGACACAACGACTCCCATTTTTCCAATCAAGCCAACAAGATTGGCGTACAAATTTTAGGAAGTAAGTTTAAAAGGGCAATAGGTCTGTAGTTATGGGGATTGGCTGGATCTTGTTTTTTGTGTATCATGTGCGTTAAAGATTTTGTCCATTCGAGCGGTATATATTCATTTTAAAGTATTTTATTAAAAAATGTTTCGAGATAAAGAAGCCAATTGGGTGGCAAGTTTTTGTAAAACTTATTTGAGATTTGATTCGGCCCTAGAGCCTTATTTACTTTAATTTTGTTAATTGAAAAAAAGATTTCGTTAGCTGTAATTCTGCTATCCAATAATGGATGTCGCAAAACTGTAAGCAGTGACGGTGCCAGACGTCTGAGAGGAAGTGTCAGATGGAAGAAGTTTTCCCAAGCTTTTGTAGAAAGGATTGCAGATTTTACTTTGAAACCTCTGAATCTATTAACAGTATCCCAGAAAGTTTTGCTATCGTTGAAACTCTCAAGGCTCATCAGAATATTTGATTCAAAACTCGCTTTTTCTTAGCTATCAGTGCTTGGTACGATTTTTTAGCTTTGACATAAACCAACTTAGCCTCATCCGAGAAATTAGCCCTGCTGGCTTCTTTCAACGCATTAGAGAGATCTTCGTCTCCCTGCTTGACAGTCGATTTTGAATATTTCCCGCCTGCTCTCTGATATTGACTGGTGGAGATTCCGAGGCCTTGCGCTTCACCTTTCCCTGCATGCCGCTTGCTTCCCCCATTTTCTTTTTTTCAAATGGTTCCGCCCTATTCACAGGTAGTTTGGAATTCCGGATTACAGACTCCAACACTGACAGATCCTTGGACCCGAACCTTTTGCCATCCACATAAATTGCATTATAGCTTAAGGAAGGTTTGAGGTCACAATGTCTAGCCTCTTTAAGATATGGAAGTAGAGTCTTCCTATCAGTTTGGACTTTTTTAGTGTAGTCCTCCGCAATGCTGATCCCAGTGCCGCGTAATTTTTTCAAGTGCGATAAGATCATTTACTTATCCTTGAAGAAACGTAGCTGAGTTAGGAGGGGACGGGGTTTGTCCCGGATCATCCCTCCAATCCGTCTAACAGATTCGACCTGGTCAGAACGTATTTCAATATTAAGATGCTGCTTGAAAATGTCACATACTGACTGCACCAGGTCCACGTCGTCTTCCTCCAGAACGCCGAAAATAATCAAGTTGTTGCTTCTTAAGGCTCGGTCCATTGCCTCGATTCTCCGGTCTTGCTCCGTCATAACGGATCTCAGTTTTTCTTGCTCGACTTTGAGCTCTTGATTTTCAAGCGTAAGGTGGTCAATTTTGTTGTGGAGAGCTGAAAGTGAGGACTCCAGATTTCCAATTTTTTGTATTAAGAGCTCAAATTTATCCTCAGAGATTTCGAGAGCCATTGTATCGAGTAACTGACGCAACACAGAGATGGCAACACTAGCACACTGTACACCCGACACAACGACCTTGAGAAAATTGGCAGTTAGAATCACAACAGCTTTTTGCTAAAAAATGATTGCGCTAATGGTTATAACACTCACAAACCATTAGAATTGAGAACATTAGTGATAATTAGTTACTTTAAAAGCACTTTATAAATTACACTGCACGAACTCAGCCCGTAAACAACCAAAATTTTGACGAGCGATTATACACGCGACCGACTGCCATACTTGCTTAGCAGCGCCCCCGATTGAGTGTATGTGATTCATTATTATTTTATTAAACTACAAAATTATGGAATTTACATATTTTTAATAAAGATTTTTGACAATTGGTTCTACAATGTTTTTTATGACGGCGTTCAAAAATAATGGGCCACACTTATTTTATAGCTTTATAGAATAGTAAACGTTCATAAAATCAAGAAAAAAAGTAATTATTTTGTTTCTCAATAACTAATACATAGTAGCCATACCCTTTGCAGCAGTTACAGCAGCACGTCGACGAGGCATTGAATCAACTAAGCGCTGAACGTAGTCCTCGGGTATTTTTTCCTAATCTTTCCGCAGACTTTGCCATAAAGCAGCTTTATTCGAATGTTTTTTTGTTGCAACGTAACTTTCAAGTGCATCCCTCAAATTTTCGATTGGATTTAGATCTGGGGATTGAGCTGGATGATCTAAAAGCTTCACTTTTTGCACGATCAAAAATTCCTGGACCAGCTTCGACTTATGTTTTGGATCATTATCTTGCTGAAAGATCCAATATTTAGGCATCTTTTTCTTGGAATATGGTAACAATTTTTCTGACAAAATATCTCGATACATCACACTATCCATGATGCCTTTAATCTCGAGTAATGGGCCTACTCCTTGCGAAGACATAGCTCCCCAAACCATGACTGATCCACCCCCATGTTTAACTGTTGGAATTTGATATCGGGAATCGTATCTTGTGTTTTTCGGACGTCGAACATATTTCTCCCCGTCATTTCCAACAAATTAAATTTTTATTCGTCAGAAAAAAGTACTTTGCTCCACAGCTTTGGAGTCCAGTGTTGGTATTTTCGGGCAAATGCCAATCGGGCCATCCGTGGTAGATTTGCGTTTAATGATTTTATCAACACGCACGGTCGTTTTCCGTGGTCTACCAGATCGTGGAAGGTCCGATAGGTGTTTTGGAAGGAAGACCCATTGTAGTAAAATTTTCGATTATTCTATTCACAGTACTTTTACCAATTTTTAATAAAGCGGCGATTTCTCGAGATGCCTTTCCTTGTTCAGAAAGGTTTATCACGGCTTCCCGAATTTGACAATTTGTATGTCTCAGCATACTGACCTAGGAATGACTTGATCTAATGTGTGAAACACATGACGAATATGAAAAAATCAAATAGGGGACCATGCGGAGATAGGTAGGGATGTGGCGACCCCATCGCCCGAGAGCTCCGGCTCTTGCAGTCAGTCACATTGCATTGGGCTAACTCCCTAATACGACGAATTATGCGGTTACGTCACCAGTATCGTGCAGTGCCACCCACAATAGGCCTCTCTCGGATGGAGTCCATGGTTCAGTTGGGAGTGGCAATAGGACCGAACCGAGGCGACGACCAGGCAATAGCCCCGGACAAACGCGAGAACATCGATTTAAGTGGTCGGACCAACTCAGGAGGGACATCCTTTCCTGTTGGCAAAGAAGCTCACCGACGCGAAGAGGATTCATGCAGAGATTACATGACCGTTGAGTCAATATGCGCCCGGAATATGCTCATAAAACGCCTCAGTATTTAAGAGATCAGGTATCCTTTTTGCGCAGAAACGGATATGAAGCTCTTTTTCAGCAAGAAGAAGAGCAACATTCTCCAGAGAACATACCACCCGTTCCAGCAAGACCACCTTTGCAGATAGCCGATAATGCCAACATGAGAAGTAGGAGATCTATCCACCAAAAAGTCTTTCTCAGGATGGACAAATTATCTGAAGCTAATAATGCTCTCCTTGATTTGCTCCCTGAATATGTTAATCTCTGGGATCTGAACTGTGTAGTTTACGAGCAGGCAGTCTCTTTGCTTAGCGACAATAGAAGTGACGATACTTCAGTACGCCTGAGTAAGACTCGCGAGCGTATTGCACAGCTTCAGTTTAAAATTGAAACGGTAAGACGGCATGCATCAAATATTCAGTGCGTGATTAGCTATATAACATCAAATAAAAAATTCACTCCAAAAGTTAAGGCACTTGCTCGAAACTTGAGGAAAGCAAATAACGCGCTGAACAAGTGTAAACTTTTGACCATCAAGCAGCACTGGACGCAAAAAATAAGATCTCTTTCAACAGCAAAGCAGCGCCTTGAACGGCGAGTAAAGTTACTTCAGGAAAATTCCACCTTTTCAACTCATCCTTCTCGTCAAGTGTTGTTGAACATCCGCCTAGACGAGAAGAGATTCAAGTGTTCTGGGAGAAAGTGTATGAAGATACTTATCAGTTAAATGAAGACGCTTCAGATATATCACTGTTTCGTAACTTTTGCCAAAGGCAAAGGTTGCAGCCTCCAGAGAAAGAGTGTCCACTAATTACTGCCCAAGAAGTGAAGAAAGTTATCGCTAGAACTAAGAACTTTTCAGCGCCAGGGCCAGATAAAATCAACAACTTTTGGTGGAAGAAGTTCACTTCTACGCACCAACATCTAGCTCGTATATTTACTACTTTCTTAAACGGAGAACAACCCATCCCGCAGTGGCTAGTGGAAGGACGCACGGTATTGATTCCTAAGACCGGAGATTTGTCAAGTCCACAGAACTACAGGCCCATAGCTTGCTTAAACACCAGCTACAAGCTATTCACTGGAATCCTCAAAGAGAGGATATTAACATCTATCGAGCCGGTATGAAGTGCAATAGTTGAACAACGTGGATGCAAGAGAGGGCTGGCAGGTTGCAGGGAGAACCTGTTAATAGACAGGTGTATTACCCAAGACTCGATCCGTTATCGACGCATACAAGGGCTTATGCTGTTGTGCCGGACAAGATTTTTCATAACATCTGACAAAAGACAAGTGACTACCAGCTATATCACATATAAGAGGGGGGTCTTCCAAGGAGACTCTTTAAGTCCGATACTTTTCTGCATCTCCCTATTGCCTCTATCTATAGTGCTCCGAGGAAAAAGCTCTGGATACCTATGTGGCCCACGAAACAGAAGAGAATATAAGGTCAACCACCTTTTATATATGGACGACTTTAAACTATTTGCTTCCTCGAAAGAGGATATTAACATACTTGTGGAGGCGGTGAATAGGTACTCTGAAGCGATTGGCATGAGCTTTGGACTGGACAAGTGTGCCTGCGTCCACCTACAGCAAGGACGACTAGAAACTACACCATCGAGTGACGATCGGGATGTTCAACTCATAGGCGGAAATACCATTCAACATCTTAATAATGGAGCAACTTGACCGAAGCACGCGCAAGATGATGACAATCCTTCGAAGTCACCATCCAAGATCTTCCGTACCTCGAAAATATCTACCTCGAGATAAAGGGGGTAGAGGCTTGCTAAGCTTGGAGTGCCTTCATCGAAGAACGGTTCTGGCTACAGCCTGCTCAGTTCTAAATAGCGCAGATTCTCTTATGCGACTCGTACATCAACATGAAGCCAACAATGTTGCGGCGTTTCTATACCGTGCCGAAAATAGGGCCGCAGAGGAGCTTGGCCTCCCATTTGATTCCAGCGACACTACACATGGCCATCACACTAGCATCACTAACACCTTCGGTGCTCAAAAGTCGTGTACAGGAAGCAGAACATACGCTTCTACTAAGAGAACATGTTGACAAGCCCCTTCATGGTAAATTCTACGACATCATACGTAGAGAAGAGCTCTCGATGGGTCTTTCCAACATGTTTCTCAAGTCTGCTGGATTGAGATCGCAGACTGAGGGATTTCTTTTTGCCTGTCAAGACGGCGTTATAGATACCTTAGTTTACCGCGAGCGCATAATGAATATACCTGTAGGTGATACTAACTGCCAAGCGTGTATGCACGTTACGGGTACATCGAGAGACACAATGCGACTCTAAAAGTGTTATATTACCATCTTAGGCACTTCTGTGATGTTGATCTCTTGCCCGTCTTGCCATACGCCCAGGAGGAACTCGAGTACGTTGTGGAGAATTATCAGTGTAAGATCTACTGGAATTTCTCATTCTCCACCACTCAACGTATCAGTGCTACGAAGCCTGATATTGTCCTCCAAGATCTGAAGACCAAGATCATTTACGTGATTGAATTCTCGGCACCAGCCGATGGTAATATCACGGCAAAGGAGGAAGAAAAACGGGTGAAATATCAAGCACTTCTTTTCGAGCTTAGCAGGCTGTACCAAGGCTACAAAGTCCATCTTGAAGTTCTCATAAT
>CAKNWW010082029.1:0-14937 GCA_932074435.1 Andricus kollari
TTTAAAAAATTTTCACTAAAAATATATATTTTTTTTAATGACATCAGTAATATTACTTTGATTCTTAAAATCACGGACGAACTGTGTTTTTAGAGATCTGATATTTGGCGCGAATAAGACTACCTTAATTTCAAAAGAATCAAAAGAGTCAAAAATAGAGTTTCAACTTTTACCTATTTTAGATTGAAGACTTCCAAATAATTTAAAATTATAATGAAAGTTCCAGAAAATTTGAGCCCAAATTTTGAAAGACTCCAGGATTGAGTCACTTTAATTTTGGAACAATTCAAAAATGAAATTTTGATCAAAATTCATCATTACCTGTTTGTGCAATATAAGTAACGTGAGACTTTCTGGAACGATTAAAAAATTAAAGAGTTTTAAATTAGGATCGATTTTGAACGACTAATCATTAAATAATCAAAGAGAAATTTAAACTAATTCATGAATTTAGTCACTTTAAATCTACACTCTGAAATTTTCAAATCATTTAAAAACTACAGTATTCCAAATTTGCATCAATTTCGAACTCCAGCGTCCAAAAATTAAAGCTCAATTTCAAAATAGTAAAATTGTGTATTGTGCATGCTCCAGTTACAAAATCGTTTTGTCACAAAATATGTCGTTTTTCAAAGGAGTTTATACGACACGTATTTCACCGACTTGATGAAAAAATTTTGTTGTCAAAGTTATGAGTATTTTAACTTTTAAGGTGCGTATTAAAGCTATTGACGTTGTTTATTAAAAATTTGTCAAATTTTTTAAAGTGATTCGTTCTCGGAAATTTTTTAAATGGTCAAAATTGACAAAATGGCGACGATTTTTCTGAAAAAACTCATTTTTCTCATAAAGGCCGAAGTTTTTTTTCTCATAATTTTTTTAAGTTGGTACGAATATGGTGAATACACCCCATACAATTATATCTTGGGCCCGTATCTTGCAGAAGAGAAAATTTAATTTCTTTTTAAGAAAAAAAATTAATTTCTTTCAAAATAGGGACAATATATAAAAAAGAAGAAGTTGTTCCTCTCATAAAGTTATCATAAAAAGTCTCTTGACGCTTTTCTCTATCTTGCATTTTTTTTTTCAAAATTTTCGCTAAAATGTGATTAAAATCGGCTATAATTGTTTTTTTAACACAAAAATTGTATAAAGAATTTTTTTCATCATGTAGATTTACACATTGATTTTAGCCAAAATTTATTAAAAATGCAAGATAGAGAAAAGCGTCAACAAACTTTTTTTATAACTTTTTGAAAAGAAAAACTTTGCTCCTTTGCCTTTTTCGTATCGTCTCTCGATTTTGTACCAAATAGAAATTGTTATTTTTATTAAAAGAAACTAAATTATACCTTCTTCAAAAAGCGGGGCATTTTGTCAATTTTTTTTAGACTTTTGGCCGAATTTGTAAACACAGAGAAACACTTTAGAACAAATTCTTGATAAACTACGTCACTAGCTTTCAAACTCTCTTTAAAAGTTCAAGTACTCATAACTTTGGCAAGAAAATTTTTTCATCAAATCGATGAAATCGCCTAAAGTCTCTTAAAAACAACATATTTTGTGACGAAACGATTCTGTAGCGATTCTGTCATTCGGTCAAAAAATTGTCAAGTGCTTGTGAAAATATTGTTATTGGTTTATGAACAAAAATCCGTAACGAAATTTAGTCAGATCGAAGGAAATCTTCCACTCCCTGATCGAGCTCAAAGTTTAAATTCTAGATATATTCGCTGCTTTCATGAAAATTGAATGGTGTTGAATAACTTTATAAAAACGAATTTTTAAATACATACATTGTTTTATATAATTTACTTTTTCATCTAATAATTATCACTTTTAGTGTACCTAGACTTGCAGATAGTTCCGATACGAATCAATTGCTGCCTTATAATTTTTTTTAGTTATTTTAATTTAATTTTAATTTTGATTCAAGGATAAATAAGAAATTACTAAATAAACATGCAAATAATTCATATGGTACCAATTAATTCGTATCGAGACTATCTACAAGCCTTTGAACTCGATGAGGGAGTGCAAGATTTCCTTCGGTTGGATGCCATTTTTTTAGGGTTTTTTTAAAGAAACAAAAACTTCCACAAGCACATTGCCCTTTTCAAATTGGACGATTTTCGACCACCCTAATGTATGCTCCAGAGTATACCCTGAATACAAAAATGTACTCAGGCTTTATGCTTTACCACGCTTTCATCGTATATTGTATGCTATGCGCCATCTACAATAATCATAAGAAAAAATGAATCAAATACAAAATACATATTTTTTAATGACAAGTTAAAAGGATTGCATTGTACCAACAAGTTGCGTTTGAGTCGAGAGTAAAGATTTGCACATGCATGATTATGTATGTACGTCTATAATTATATAGTCCTGCAGGAAAGTCGAAACGTCGCAAGAGAGATTAAATGAACACACTTGTCCATCACATGATAGTGCATATCGTAAGGTTGAATATTATTTTAGTAGCCATAATTAATTATAAGGATAATGATAGTTATATAACATAACTTAATAAACGAGTGGGTGAGTACATGTAATCGAACTGTCAAATTAATTATAATTTATCTGATTGCCAATACATGTACGATTCATTGTAAAAATTTTAATAATCTAATTTGTTTCACGACTTAATGACTTTATGACCATATAGAACTTTCTTGTAGAACGAGGGGTGGACAACTCTCAGGTCACGGGTATGAGGAATAAATTCTCAAAGAATGCTTCGGAATACTTGAGAATACATCGAAAGACTTGGGAGTAACTGGGAATACAAAAATAATAAAAATATGAGAAAATATTTGGGAATGTGAAGCAATACGTGGGAATATTTGAGAATACTTTTAAATATTAGGTGATACTTCAGAATACTTGGAAATATTTCAGCATATATTTTAATGCAAATCGCAAAATATTTATTTATTCCTTGTGCAAGGAGAGTGCAAGAGTGACATTTGACGTAAGAATGAAAATCGTTACAATCATGACACTTGTAATCTTTTTTAATATTTAATAGGTGAACTAACATCAAACCAATAATGAGATTCAATTTTTACAATCAAGCCATTATTTATCTATTTAAACAGTATCGGTATAACAGAAATGGTCTAAATCAGAAACTGGGTACAATTATGTGTTCTTGTGAAACGATTATTAACTTTCAAAATATACAACAATATTTCAACAGGCTTAAAAATTTACAAATGAATAGCGGTAGCTTATCCGAAAATAATTTGTTTGGTGTTTACCAAAATATATACGATAAATAAGCGGGAAAATGACCAAAAGAAAAGTATCCTTGTTTTGTATCCTTGAAGATTTCTACAAAAAGTTACAAAAAGTCACTTGCTTAGCCAGAAAACAAGAATCGATTGAATGTAAATTATTTGAATCGGAGAATTTTTTTGATTTTTTGATGTCTGAAATATAAGAAACTCGGTCAGTAAATGTCGTTCCGATGGTTACGATTAAAAAAAAAAGACAAATAATATAACGAAATTTGCCGCAATCGGCGGTGGCTATATGGTGACCGATTAAAATGATTAAATTTATGAGACCGATTAAAAATTGTACAATCCGATAGACCGCAATTTGCGTGAATCGGCATTCTTTGACCAGATAGAAATGCTAGTGACGTTTCTTCTCTTCAAAATCCTCCCCATTTTCAACACTCACTCTTTACCACACTTGCCTAAAGAACAAAAGTTTTGAAAAATGGTAATGTCTAGTGCTGGAAAATTGTTGTTTTATCACAAATAAAAATCACTCATGTCTTTTTTTAATTCAAAAGTGGCCCTACAGTGTCGCAATGAGGTAATAAATCTTGTATTTTGAGAAATAAAAAATTTTTCCTATATGCACGAAAATTATGGTCATGTTATTTATTTACAGTTTTTGGTGTTGAATGCTAATAGAAAATTGTAATTAAATATATATATATATGTATATACAGTAATGACAATATATAACTTTTGTTTAAGTTTGTATTTTTTGAAAATGAGCAAAAATTACAATTTTTAAGATTTGGTTAAGGAAACAATTTTTTTTTAAAATTTTTGTATGGCATGACTTCAGTTTAAATTGACAAGCTAGTGATAGTTTTCTGAGATCTCTGCAAAAATGTTCTTCAACGTTACATTTCTTAAAAATGTGTGATTTTAGTGTTTTATGTCTTTTTTTAATAGCTGCTACGTTTAAGAAGATTTTTTGAGGTCTAATGAAACTATGGATTGATTTTCTAATGCGAAATAAAGAGTTAGCATACATAATACTGATAGTTTTTTAATTTTCATAAAAATCAACTGAATCTTTAAAGATTACACTATATTTTTAATTTTAGTTTTTTATTAGCACTTTTTACCAAAAACTGTGCAATGAAAAATGGCAATAATTTTTGTACCCGTTAAGAAATTTCTTTAAATTCTTAAAATTCAAAATTATTGACCTTATTCGGTATTTTCACTTCAACGACCAGCTAACTACACTTCGCTGAGTGCTGAGGGGAAAACATTGCACCAAATGTATGGGTCAAAACTTTATTTTTGTAATAACTTCGTAATGAATAATAATTATTATCATTTTATTATTTCATTAAATAGTTTAAAAAAAACTATTTTTCAAATAAACTTATATAGAAAAAATTGGTTTTTACGTAGATATTAGCAAAATAGGACAAAAATGGACCGAATACCATGTCATTGTTTTCCCCTCAGCACTCAAGGAAGTGAAGTTAGCTGGCGATTAAGTGAAAATGCCTAATTGTGACGTAACAAATTTATCAAGACTAGCCATTTTCAATTTTCCAACCAAATTTATTTTCGAATCACCTTACTACATACAGATAAAAGTTTGTCATGAGGACAACCGCGGGTATTAACCGGGAGCGGGTGCAATTCTACAAAATTGCACCCGCTCCCTGTGAAATCGCGGTAACATTTCAGCTGTAAGCAGGTCTCATGACAGTAAGATAGGTGGTTACAGTCTGCGATGGACTCAATACGACGATCCGGCAAAAGTCTCGTGCACGCTGAGGACACGGAGCGGCCTAGGACGACAGCCTACTGCATTTTCCCAGCAAGTGTCTTCGCATTTCGTTGACACGCAGGGATGCTTTTCAGGCTATTAAACAGTGAAAGCTTGGCATTTCTAAGAGCACTGATGATCAGGACAATATTCTAGGAATATTCTAGGTGTAACCATCGCAACTCCCTTGTAAGGTCTTTATACCTCTCTTTCTTTTCATTCTCCTGTGCTGTGATGTTCTGGTTGACTGGTGCCAAAAATTCGTTAACGAACATTTTCGACAACTGACTCTATTTCCCTAGGAGCGTTTGGCGGAACGGTATCAGGGCTAATGACGTAAGTGTAACCGAGATGGTAATAAAGCTCTCTTAATGCCGCATTGTGCCTTCAGATGTACGTCCTTCCCGCATGAGTTGGGCAACTAGAATCTAGATAGTATGCGTCCTAGGTGCTCGAGGTATGCATGGCAAGCTTTGCAGCTATCATCTCGAATGTCTAGGCTTAAAATGTGGCGACGGTATGCTAAAGTGGAAATGACACCATCCTGACCCGCCAAAATGAAACCCTCCGTGCCCGACTTCAATCCGGGTAATTTGAGGAAATCAAACGTTAGCTCATAAGACATCGACTAATCTTGCACATTTATGTGGAAGATGCCGTGTATCCTTTTGTCGAGGAACTGTTCGCTGAAGTGTGCCGCAGAAGTACCCTTCGGAATGTCGAAGTGCGTGAGATAGTGGCAATAATGTGAGGCAAAAGAGGAGAGGGCTCATGGTGTCGCCTTGAAAGACACCTCCCTGAAAGGTGACGTTGTTAGTTTTCACTCGATGTTTTCCAGATGAGATAGTAAATCTGGTTTTCCAAAGTGGCATCAATCTCTCTATGTACCTCAGGATATGCGGATGAACCTTTAAGCTTTCCTACAGACAGATGATTAGTCCATGAGAGCTTGAATCGAAAGCTTTCCGGTAATAAATCCAGGCCATCGATAGGTTATGTCATGTCGCGTGTGCTCATTGCACTTTTTACTTTTATACTAACTTGACGAGATGTTCAAATAGATTTGAGTTCGCAGCAAATGCACTGAGCCTGCTGCTATTATCAAATTGTTATCCCCGATCTGTGTGGTGCCCCGATTTCATGTTTTTTGTTTTTTTGTCAAACTGACTTAACCTCAAAGTGTTCGTGAGCTCGGACTGTCCACCTTTCTACAGTCGTGCTTTTCGTTTTCCTACGTCATGAGTTCGAACGCAATCAAGAACTCCAAGCAAACCAAGGCTAAATCTGATATCATCTGTAGTGGATGCAAGGGCTTTCTTGTAGATGCAGCCCTAGTAGCAATGTCTGGCTTGTATGACAGAGGCCAGAGTCTGACTCAGCATCTGCTCCCTCTAGTCGACCAGACTGGCGGGAGTAATGAGCAGACCAGACGATAAACAGAATCTGGTGAATAAAGGAACCAGATTCTGGTATTTAGTTTAAACACTAGTAATTAATGTAGAAATTAATTAATGAAATTGAAAATCTAGCAATCGGAAATCTGAACGATTCATAAGAATCCCCAAACATGCAATAAGCTTATACGACATGAAGTTATGTTTGTAATATGTCAGTGTGTCTCGCTTAAACTGTAGTGATGTCTCCGCAGTATATTCTCACAGAAAGGGCTAAAATATAGTGTATAACTATTACAGGAACCTATTTAATACCATTTTACGTTATTTTAATTCTGCCTGGGGTGTATCATGACCACTCTGGGCCAGGATCTGTTATACCAGACTCTGGTGCCAGAACAGCACGCCAAAGCGGAACCAGCCGGTCGCCAGGTTGCAAGCAGATTCTTCTTTTTCTGTCGCTCAGCTGGCGCCAGTCTGCAGTTATCTTGCTACTAGGGAGTTTACTTCCCGGACTGTAAAACTCCCTATCATCAGTCTTGTGCAGCTCGTATAAGAGTTCTCGAAAACGGTGCCCCCGCCAAGTGTTGTGTACAGCGCCCTCGTACACCTACAATGTCGGAGACACCAAGCCTCACCATTCAAGAAATCAAACGCGTGATAAACAATGCTTTCGCTACAGTAAATCCTCGACTGGAAAATGTCTTATCACCTGTTGGCAGCCTCATTTCTAAGATTGATAGTCTTTCGACTAAATTTAACAATGCTATTGAGAGAACTGAGACTAAAGAGAAAAGGATCGACGAATTATACAACAGAGTGGAAGCAGTTGAAGGTAAGACAAATAAACTTCAGTTACAACAATTGCACAATCAAAAGTTGGACGATAAATGCATTGCATGAAATTGTATTGTCGAATGTGAACAAAGAATCCTTAGGAGGAAAAATCTAATCCTTTTCGGTCTTCCCGAGCATGCCTCTTCTCAGGTAAGCGCCTCTCTTGTAAACAAAAATCCTTCGTCCTGGACAAGTGAAATTTTCTCATGCATTATTCCTGAAAACGTGCATAAAACTATAATGACACTGTCATAGTTCTTGGTGACCTAAATTAATAATAAATGAACATTAATATTGCAAACTCGGTTTCTGATTTTTTTGATTATTTAAATTTGATGCAAGTAAATGCTAACAAAAATCAACACGGATCAATACTTGACGTAATATTAACAAATTCCAGGTCTGTGACCGCCAAGGTGGCCATTGATCCCCTACTACCAGTATATAATTATCATCCGCCCTTGTCGCTCGAACTGAAACGCAAGTCTGGTGTTATTCTAGTTTCTGAGTCTAAATTGCATATCTGTCAACTAAATTTCAGGCAGTAAAGTATCCCAGCTATATGCTCTTACCTAAGCGAAATTCATTGGGCTCATCTCCTTGCTGATGTCACAGTGGACGAAGCAGTTGACATACTGTATACTTATCTCAATGCATCTTTTGATATTTTTGTACCACTAAAAAATACCAAATCCTCATATTTTCCTCCTTTGTTTAATCTAGAACTTATCCAATCAACTTTAGCAAAAAAGACAGTCCATGCTACTTATAAGCGAACACGTATTTTAAGTGATTACCAACAATTTTCAGACATCAGAGCCCACTGTAAAAAAATGTCAAACACATGTTATAATAGATACATTACAGACATCAAAAACTCGACCCCACCGATCGCCCTATGTGCTTTGATCCGACCGATATTATTGAGTTTTCCACTGTTTACATTAGCAAGAAAAAAATTGAACTTAAAATAAAAAATCTAGATCCCAACAAAGAGGCTGGTTTCGATAGAGTTCTTCCCTCTTTCGTGAAGTCATGCTGCTCCTCATTGATTGAACCTTTACATATAATATTTAATTAATCTGTCGTGGAGGGTTACTTTCAGATTACTTGGACAAAATGTATAGTTGTTTCTATTTTTACAGACGGTAATAAAAATGATATCACAAATTACACACCGTTTATAATTCTCAGCATTATTCCGAAAATATTTGAGAGTATCGTCCATGATAAGCTATCAGCTGCATCAGTTAATATTATTATAGATGAGCAGCACGGCTTTAGAAGAGGGAGGTCTACTACCAAAAATCTATGTATTTATACGGACTATCTGATTAATAGCGTTGAAGCTGGCTTCAAGTTAATGCTGTTTATACTGACTTTTCTAAAGCCTTCGACAAAGTAGACCATGTTATCCTTGTGGCAAAGCTCAAGGCGCTGGGTAGATCGGGTAACATGCTGTCTTGGCTAACGAGCTATCTAACTAACAGAACTCAGTCCGTTCGAGTTAATCATTAACTCTAAATCATTTATGCATTTTCTCCGCAAGTGTCTTAGCATTTTGTCGATGAGCTCAGGGTCTTCGGGGATGCCATTAAGTTTTCCATTCTTTAAATAAACCTTGGCCCATTTCTCTAACCCGAACTCTATTTCAATCTCTTTGAAAATGTCTAGAGCTAGATGTAGTTTATCTTGATTTTTAGCATAGATCTTAAGATCATCCATGTAAAATACACTTAGTGACCTTAGGCTTTCGATTTCCAGGTTTGCCGCAGGAGTACCCTTCGGAATGGTGAAATGCGAGAGATAGTGGCAATAATGTAAGGCAACATAGGAGGGGGCTTATGGTGTCGCCTTGAAACACACCTCTCTGAACGGTGAAACTGTTAGTGTTCACACGACGTTTTTCAGATGAGAAAGTAAATCTGGTTTTCCAAAGCGGCATTAAACTCTCTAGGCACCTCACGATTTGTGGATGAAACTTTAAGCTTTCCAACAAACAGATGATAAGTCCATAGGTGACGCTGATAGGATGCTGCATCTTTACAGACACATCTATCGATGAGCAGATTCTCCCGACATCCTGCTACGCCATTCTTTGAGCCGCGCTGTTCGTACATCTGTCGCCGCACAGGTCCAATTGTCCGAACAATCCTATCATTTATGATAGCTGTGAAGATCTTATACAGTGTGTTCATACAAGTTATTGGCCTGTAATTCTTAGGGTCAGCTAACTTGCCCGTCATCGGCAGGAGCACTGTGCGGCTTTCCACCAACCACTCCGGAATAGGCTCTTCCGACTTTAGATACGAGGTGAAAATGCGGGCCAGGCGCTAGTGGGCTGAAGGAAACTTCTTCCATCAGAAGTTCTTGATACCATCTGGTCCCGGAACGGAATAGTTCTTCATGCCTCTTAATACGTTTTTCACCTCCTCGGTAGTGACAGGTGGGCATTCCTCCTCAGGTGTTACGAGGGCACTGCGCAGCTCCTTGAAGATATTTATATTCTTCGAGTGTTCTTTCAGTGGATGCTGGACTTCGAAGATTTCTCTACAAAATGCCTCGACATCCTTTGGTGTGGGCGGGTGCACGACAGTAACTGGATGGTCTTGGAAGAGTCGAGATGGGTCACACAAAAACTGTTGATTTTCTCTGACCCACCTCTCTCACCGCACTAGACTTCTCCTAGCGTTAGATAGTACTCGTATTCTGTCAAGAATATGCTGTCTGATAATCAGTAGCTTTGACTTGTTGATTGTGTGATGACAGATCTGCAGTTCGAGCGCAGTAGTGAATCACACACTGAATCCGGGACGCGTACTGCCCTGCCCATCCTATCTTTGTGCTTAGTTGATGCATTCGTCTTTTGGTCTTATGATCAACTGTTGGTTTTGTTTTACGGTTTGCATCTGCTAAAGCTCTCGCGGCATTATACACACTACAATTGATAGTCCAGAGGTCGGGTTCTTCGGAAAAATCTCCACGAAGCATCGTTCTTCCTCTATTGGATGCCTGCCCTCGGTTGCTCTCAGTGTCGCCTGCGATAGAGTAGGCGCTCCGCTTACGTAGCGCCTTTTCCTCTGAGTGTTTCTCGCATCACAGAGCATGCAATCGTGACCCATTGTCGGGAGCCCGTCGCGTTCGATTGTTTTGAACCGCACTTACAACTATGTTTGGTTTTATCATTGTTTTTCCAACGAGCAGCTAGGAAAAGGGGTTCATCCATCCTTGTAGAACCCCGCATGCAAGGATAAGGCTGCATACTCTAGAGGTCGCCTGGTACCCCAGACTCACCGTTTCAGATACCTTACACTGATAGAAATAAATAGGCGGTACAGCAATATTTATGATTAGATTAACCCTATTTTATTGCTGGTATAGATACAGCCATACAGGATGTCTGTTTTGGCCATCCGATTCTTGTTCCTTACGAAAGTAGACGCACAGGCGCGATCAAGATGCGCCTGCTGTAAACAAAACAAAGCGAGTCAGGTAAATCAGTCATACAAAAGGTATTGCTAAACGACAACCTTTCAGAGATAGTTCCCTCAGGCAAGTGTTTAAAAGAATTACACCTTTCATACAATAGCAAACACACATATCACATTTTTGTACCACAAATATAAATAACTTGTATTTACCATATTTCTGTAAGTGCATTTCGTACTCTTTATGATTGAAGTACACGTATTAGATTATAAATATGCTCGTAATTTTTCAACCCACGATCATATGGTTAAATCAACGTTACCATTTCTGTCAGTGTACCCAGGTGCTATTCAGCTTTTGGCTCGGTTGTTACGCCTCCACTTGGGCGTTAATTCCTTCGGGGCCATTCCTGGACAATTGTCCGCTACTTCTTATTAATTATTGTAACCAAATTTAGTAGAAACCCTTAGTACAGGAACTCTCTATCCGCAACCTGAGGACGCGTCCGGTGGCTTTGTCATAGGCCCTTCCGTTTGATTCCATAACACAGGAGAAAACTTCCGTGAACAGCCCTCGACAATAGGATAAACGGTATCTGCCACAGAAATGTGGAGGATCAGTCGATGTCGTATCCCAGCGTACACTGTGATATAACTGTGATATGACAGTTCTACAAACACGAAAGAACAGGTTCTGTAACAGGATTAGAACATACTTAGACCATGGTCTAAGTAATGTCGTTCCAAAATGGACGTAGCAGTTCTCTAACGCTGTTACAGAACTATGTTCTGTCAGAGATCTGTAACATTTCTCGAACAGCGTTATATGTAAAAAAAATACTTTTAGAAAAATTTAGGAACAGGGTTACAGAGAAACCATGTTCTATAATAGTGCCGTAATACATATGTAACAGTGTTAAGATGTAAATTTGTTCTGTAACAATTCTGGAAAAGCGTTATTTGTCAACAAATATTTTTTAGAACAATTTAGGAACATGTTTACAGAGTAACATTGTTCTGTAATAGTGCCGTAACACATATGTTACAGTGTTACGATGTAAATTTGTTCTGTAATAGATCCGTAACAATTCTATAATGGTGTTACAACGTTTTGGCATTTATTGTAACAATCACGTAATAGTGTTACAACGATATGTGACAAAACAATGTTTTTTGTATTATTGCTGCTTATATTTTAAATAATCCAATTTCACGCACGGTCCCCTACACATATAATCGCACGCTTAAGCCCGTTGAAAAATCGCACTTTCTGGGGATTCGAACCCTACCTAAACTACCTAACCCGTATGTACCTACCCGATGCCTTAGCCAATTGCGCTATGGAACCGCTTGAACATTCGTGACAAAATCTCGGTTATGCTTTTTTACTGAAAAAGCCAGGGTCATTGAGAAATATATTAATTATTTTTTTACTTGAGGCATATTATGAGAAGATGGGTTTAAAAAATTTTAAGGTGCAAAGGTTATAGCCGGGTAACCATGCAAAAAATGACCCCAAAGGGAATCCAATGTTGCGTCAGCCATTCGAAAGCTATACAATTCACAAAAATTTGTTCCATAATTTCACCAGAAATTGATTTATTGTATATCATTAAGCTATTTCCCTTTCGGCGAGCCTCTAGGGGTAAGCGTGACACTACCCGATTCGGGTAGTGTTTTTTAGGTGGATTTGTAGTAAATGGGCTCACCACACCCACGATCGCCAACAGCAACGCAGTATTATCAGACGGTCACCACGGCTATTATTGTAAATTTTTTCAGATTTTTAAATTTAGGGGATCTTAGTGTAAAAAATTAAAAACTGTAATTTTGACATATTCCAACTCCTGAGGCCTATTGATACCTGAATGTATTCATATAATACAATTATATAAGTTTATTTATACATTATTATTATAAATATAATATTAATATAATATAAAATGATTATTCGTGGCACTATTATTTTTGAAATTTTTTGCAAGCTTTATTTATATATCTGATTTAGTTTTTTTATATTGATTGAAAACTTAATCCTCGTCGAAGTGGGACGATGGTGGTGGGGGCTAAGGCGTAGGCTTTAGACCCACACCTTCGACTTGCGGGTTCGATTCCCGCCTCGCACTCTGGAAGAGCCTCGGCGGCCCATGCGGTGAACACAAGCCAAGCATGGGAGTTGTTCACCTCCGGAGAGTCGTGGGACCGGTACCTGTAAAGAAAAAAGTTCTCTAAGTACTTAAAGCTGTTGCTCTTGGTGGTTCGGAACCCACCTTAAAATGTAGGTCCCCCTCTCACCACCAAGTAAGTGCGTGGGGGGTGTGTAAAGGAATAGGGAAGAGATACAAGAAAAATGTAAACCCTTAGGGGACGCATTAGAAGCTTCCATTCCAACTTAATCCTCGTCACTGTCCTCATTTATCACATTCACACATTTTGTTTTTGAGAATACACTCCTCAAAATTTCTGCCGTTCTGATGATTCTCGACAAATATCGACCATAAGCTAAGTAGTACACTACTGTCGGGAATTGTCAGTACGATCAGCGAAATTACTATGTTTTTTATACTTCGTTAAAAAGCTTATTAAATTACGCGTCGAATAAGTCCTGATAAAGATATTTTTTATGTTTTGAAGAGAAAATACCACTTGAGAATTTTAAAAAACTGCAAGAATGTCTTCAATTTTGCACCTCTAATTCAACTTGTGACACGGCCTAGGTCTTAAGGTCTTATCTTTAATTTAAGCCAATAAAAATTTAGAAAGCTCCACGGGTTTCTGAGATACGTCTTAAAATGTCCAAGTCTGAAATTTCAATTTTCTGTCGGCGATTACGGCTGTCGACCGTGAAAGCGGTGATCGCCGAGAATTTCTCAGACTAGTTTCTTAACTTCTACTCGTGTTGTGACTTACACCATACTAATGGAAAAAATTGTAACTGACAGGACATAATCTGTGGGTTACTATTGTGGGTTACTATTCTGTGGTAAAAAAAAACTGAGATAGTACTTGACTTTTATCACACAAAGAAATTTTTCAGATTATTTCTAACGATAGAAACAGAGAAAAAAAATGGACGTTACACCCTCTATCTCATCCAATATGGCGGCTAACGGTTTCAAATTAAGGGAAAATTTTCCTTTGATTGCATGCTTTCAAATGCCTGAATCAACATTTGATTTCCTTTAGGGGCATTTTTTTGCATGCTTACCCGGCTATAACCCTAAAAAAAGGTTATAAAATAAAATATTTTCTTCTCGTTTGGCCCGACCGTCGGCACAACTCTTGTCTAAGATCGTTACAGAACAGTGCGACCTTTATGTTCCGTTCCTGGAACAGGTGTGACATTCTAGTGACATAACAGTTCTATCTCTCTGTTCTATATTAGTTACATTACTGAATTCCAGAACTGTTACATATCCTGACAGTAACAGCGTTACAGAACAGTGTGACCTTTATGTTCCTTTCTTGGAACACGTGTGACATTCTAGAGACATAACAGTTATATCACTCTGTTCTATATTAGTTACATTACAAAATTCCAGAACTGTCACATATCCTTACAGTAACAGCGTTACAAGAACAGTGTGACCTTTATGTGCCTTTCTTGGAACACGTGTGATATTCTAGTGACATAACAGTTATATCACTCTGTTCTATATTAGTTACATTACATAATGCCAGAACTGTTATATATCTTTACAGTAACTGCGTTACAGAACAGTGTGATCTTTATGCTCTGTAATTGTTATGGCACACGATTGCAACAATGTTACATATAAATGTTCTCTTTTTGTTATGTAACATTTACAGAACGTGTCCGCTGGGATGAGCTAAACTTTGATTTCTTTGAATAACCCGGATTGAAGTCGGGAACGGAGGGCTTCATTTTGGCATGTCAAGATGGTGTCATTTCCACTCTAGCATACCGTCACCATATTTTGAGCCAATCCCAGCTGAAAATTGCTCTACAGGAACCTCGGAGGATCCTGCACATGTTCCTGTACACGAAACTGCACTCGAACCTGTACAGGTAATCTTAACGGTTCCTGTGCAGGAATTTGGCGAAGGAAACGGTACATCCTGTACAGGTTCCTTCATTGTATCTAGTTGTCCAGCGTATGCGGGAACAAGCTATATCCAAAGGCACAATGTGGCACTAAGAGTGCTTTATTACCATCTCTGTGATTCGTACGACATTAGCCTTAATACTGCTCCGCTAAACGCTCATAGGGAAGTGG
>CAKNWW010082119.1:0-11614 GCA_932074435.1 Andricus kollari
TTTCGATCACTCGCTCACACGTTCGCTAACACGTCCCAAATTGCGCTATCGTCAAAAAATAGAAATAAGGATCTAGATATAAGATTTTCTCTAAATGTTTGTAAATAACTGTAAACAGTAAGGATACGATTTTATAAAATATGTAGACGGAAGGCTTTGAGGAAATGGAAGTCATGTAAACCCTAAGGGAACACATTATGAATAAAGAAGAAGTAGTGAATCCAATATGGCACTCATATTATCAACATTTTGGTCTTATTTGTATAATACTTGGTATAAGGGGCTTTCTGGGGTCGCTGATTTCGAATATAATATCAATATAGCAAAACTGACAAGGGCGGATCCAATATGGCGGCGGTAATAAAGAAAATTTTGGGAAAAACATAAAACTACTGCAATACTGCTGTCGCTGCTAAACACTCAGAGACATATCTCCTTATGACGGCGGTCATTTTACACGTTCCGGGAACGTTCCGAAGGTTCCCGCGGAAAGTTCCACGAACATTCCAGGAACGTTCTATGCTATTAGGGCAGGAATCCTTATGCAGCAAACATTACCCTTAAGCGACTAACTTCACCTAATCTTGCAGCCAAATAATTAAGGTTGGGGAAAAAAAAAAATAAAAGTGGTTCAAAAAAAAGAAGCAGGCAAGAGGACGATTCTTTTGTTTCAAGTCAACAATATGTTTTCTACTGGCAAACAAGCTATGTTCACGAAACGACAGATTCTCCAGAATGTTCCCTCGGCATTTTGTATTTATCGACCTTTTAAAACTCCTAGTTTAAAGTTTCATGAAATTCCGAAAAAGCTTCTTTATTACAGTTGCCATATTAGATCCGGCATTGTCAGTTTTGCTATTTGAATATTATACACGAAATCAGCAACTCTGGGAACCCCCTTCAAATTCCCCCTCCAAATTCAAAATCAACGACTCCGAAAACCCCATTATACCAAGTTTCAGATAAGTATATAAATAAAATTTCAATTTTGTCCACCATATTGGATGTGCTATTTTGAATCTGTAATTTGTTGCCGTCAAATTCGAAATAACCGATCCCAAAGACTCCCTTATACCAAGTTTCAAACAAATATGTAAAAATTTTGCAATGGTGTCCGCCATATTTGATCCACCATTTTAAATTGGTAATTTTTGGCACCAAATTCGAAATCAAGGGCCCCAAAAACTCCCTCGGGCCAAATTTCAGATAAATTCGACGTGAAATCAAATTTTGGCCACTTTTTGTGGTTCCTGGCCACTGCGCTAGCGGATAGTCTGCTTTTTTTGTTTATTATGCACATATATTTAAGTTGCGTATCAAAAGTAGTAAAAAGTAGCAGATTTTTCTTAAAGCATAGATGTGACGTAACACATACAGGACTGATTTTCTCCTGTAATAGGTAGAAGTTCGGGGAACTATGAATCGGAAGTGGACACTCTGTTATAAATAGAAAAAAATTCACGAATCAAATGTAAATAAATAAATATATCAATAAATATAACACATAGTCATATCAAAATTTGAATGTGTTTTTTTTATTTTGCACCAATATCAGTGAAATAGGAATTGTTAAATTAACAAAATTTTTGGTGTATAGTTCCGTTTTTGCTACTTTTTGTGGTTCCTGGCCCACTGTGTAACGTCACAACTTGAAATGCCTAATATTGTCGTCCGTTACGTCAGAGGCTACGCTCGTATACGTACGTGTATGTACATATGAAATTATTTTTTATATTAATTCATATTATTATAAAAATAAGTTATATATGTATACATGTACATATATTTGATTTTCGTTCGATTGTAAACTTTTTCCACTTCTTGATCTGCTTTCTAATATAAAGATCAAATGTTTCCTATAAACAAATATATATTATTGAAATCTGATACGCGTCTATTTAGCAGAAAAAAATCTAACATCAAAATTTGAGTATTTATGTGCTATGATAGGTTCACAGTATTAAAATAAATAAAAAGTATATATTGGGCAAGCGTAACCGCTTTAAAATTTGTTGACGTAAATTTGGTTGAAACTCCAATAATCAAGGCCGTAGCCAGGGGGGAACGGATGACGCTGGATTAATGTCCCCACCCCCAATTCTTGAAACATGTACATAATATACATATACTTTCCCGTGTGCCGCTGCAAATCCTGCTGCATATCAACCACCGAACATTTTTTCTGGCTACGGCTGTTTATTTAATTTCTTAATGAAAATTATAATTGTTTGAGTATTACTATATATTATATTGTTATGTATGTATTGTATGTTTATGTATGTATTACTCAAAACTCACAATACCCACCCTTCTAGAATAAGACGCGAACTTCCAATGTAAATAGTATTAGCAGTAAACCTTATACTTTAATTTTAAAATTATTATGCTGTTCATTCTGTAAATTAGTTTCCCTCTCCCATTTAGTTTAAATAATCTTTTGAATCAGTGTCAAACCACAGACTGACCTTAGGATGTCTCTTTATTTATAAAAGTTTTTTATATCAATAAAATTATTGCTTATACCATTTATTTTTATTATATTTGTGACTGCGCATCGACCATTATTGATTTCTGGTGTTCTTTACTTCTTCATAAGAACACAAAAAGTAATTCATCTGTACGTGATGGCTAAAAGTGTTATGCAAACATTTTGAAAGAAATTACAAGTGATCCTGACAGGATAAAATTACATATGTTAATTATCTTTACATGGTTGAATTTCATAACAAATATTATTATTAACAATTTCTTACAGAATAAAAATTCCTTTATTATCATTCTTACATTGCTCATGAAACACACACTACCGTAATGTATATTTTTTACATTAATACTAATCAATAATATAAAGTGTAAACACATTTGCAATATGCAACCTATTATTCGTAAGTAATCAAACAGAAAACAGTAATAAAAAGGAGCTCTGGTTATACTGAGTTCCTCACTCTTCAAAAACTATCGCATTTTTACTTTTGACAAAATATAATTATTCAGAGCTTAATTAAAAAGTCTACAACCGATTTACTATTTGCTACAACGGAAACATTTCAAGGCCTGCTTCGCTGCTGCGGACTTTGCCTGTTTTTTATTCGCACCGAAGCCGTGGAATAGTCTCTGTTTACCATGGATAGTTACCTCTAGAGGAACCATAACTTGTCCTGTGCTTTCTATTTGTTTCGCTTTTCTGTAAAAAAATTTGAAAGCTTAATGTTTAAAATACAAGCCATAGGCTTACAAATTATAGGGTTTAAAATTAAATGATGGCTTACAAAAATATAGGCCGAGCCCCTTGTGTCTCATATATCACGCGTACTGGTTGCTTTGGCACGGTGGCGCAAAATAGTTCTAAAAAAAAAGAAATTCAGTAAATTAGGAATAGTCCTTTAATACTTAAAAGCGATTAATTACAAAAAATCACATTTTTTAAAAGATTGACCTTACATAAATATAGATAGAGTAGGGTGGAGCAATTTTCATTTTCTTTGAATAATCAAATACCCGGATAAAAGTAGCAGCAAATCGTTTAATACGTTCCAATGGAAAAAATTATTTGCAAGTTTTTAATTTATGATAAATAATAATAACAATGATAAAATAATAATAATGTTTTTATTTATACACCGTCATCATAAATTACCATGTGATTACCATGTGAAAACCGTAGTGCTCTTGAAGCGTTTACGGTTCAAAAAACTTTCGCGTAGTTCGAATTTTTGGAAGGTTTTGTAGTTTAAAAATTATTACTTGGTGGTCCATAAACATATAATAACACAAAATCGAAATGACAGTTAAGTTTTCTTTATTTAAAGAAAAATAATTAAGAAAACTCGAAACTGTTCGAGAACCTAAAAGTTTTTGAGCGACAAAGTCTAGATAAGCAGTTATAGAATCCGGGGCATCAATAATTCCAAATCGATCCACCCTCCTGTTTATAAAAAAAATTACCGAATTCTATGTGCATTAAAGAGTACACAATTTGCCAAACTTTCAATAAATCTTTTCCCGAGTCGATATATATGGCTCCAATGAAAGATTCAAATATATCGCCCAATACTTTGGGAACATCGACATGTTCAGCCAAATTGCACTCGTCTTCTTCGAGAAGGATCCAGAGAAGCTGCAAAAAAGAAAACCATATGAAAGAAAAGGCACACTAAAAATGGAAACGATCCCATATATCGCACTGATAAAAAAATCTTATTGAATCATAACAAAAATTTCTTGAAAAAGCATAAAGTCGAAAACCATAAGGATCTGTGAAATTTAAAATTTTTGAACACACAATAATCAATCATATACGTAAATTAAATAGATCTCCAGCATTTCACGGACCGCACGATGGTCCACGTCTCGATTCATTAATATCTTTATAAATTAATGGACAACCAGGGTCATCGAGAATTCAATAACTTCAGAGTTTGTCAAGAAATCTGATATATTTTCAGATATATATCTAAGAAACTATTTTTTGAAACAATTTGAAACTAATACATCTTGAAAGAAGAAGAAGTTATGCGTATTTGAATTGGGTGCATTTTTTTCAAAAAACCCCGATCTTTTTCTTTGATCCTCTATAACTTTTGTCCTAATTGAGATATTTATCGTTTTCTTTTTGATTTTGATAGCGCTTCTAAAAGCCAACTTTCTAAAAAAAAGCCACACTTATATTTTTTACCAATTTTGTTGTTGAATTTTTACATTCATGAGGAAGACATGTTTTTTTTTTTGAAGACAGTTTTATGCGAATTTTCGGCAAAATTTTGGAATAACTTTTGTGGCCATGAGAATTTTTTGCCTAAAAATATAATTTTCGAATTGTTCTCGGAAACGGTGCAAAATATCGTAAAAGAGAAAGAGATACTTTTCATATAACTTTTGTAGACGTGCACACTTTTATCTCAACATTTTTTCGTATCTGTCGACACTGAAAACGTCTTCCTTATGAAAGTACAAATTCAAAAAGAACTTGGAAAGAAATAAAAGTGCAGGTTTTTTTGTTGCTGAGAAAATCGACTTTTAATATTTTCATAAAAATCGCCGCTATCTTATAAATTTTGAACCTTTTTTATATTTTTCGCTGGATTTCAAAAGAAGAAAATATACGCTATCAAAAGAAAACGATAAATATTGCAATTAGGACAAAAGATATGGAGGTTTAAAAAGAAAAATAAGATTTTTTTTTTTAATTACAAAATTTAAATACGCATAACTTCGTGTTTTTTATGTTTTTTTTTTGCAAATGGGAAAACTAAGGATCGCCTAATTACCTCTAAAGAAAAAAAGATTTCGTCACCGACACATTCTGCGACTTCAAGTGTAGATACTGCCTGATTCGAAACGGATTCAGTCTTTTGTTAATTATAGCTATTTTCACATTGAAAACAATTTACGTTTATATTTTTCAGGAAAGTTGTCAGTTTTCCTCAGTGATTCAAGACAGACGGATCTACCTCTTTTATCTATGCTCTCTGAGAAATAACTAAATAAGTGTCACTGAACAAATGGTATAAGTGTCGGTAATTGTACAAGTAAACGTGGACATTTTAAATTTGACATTTGGCATCCTGAAATTTGACATTCTGTGAGTTATTTGTAACGGGCTGTGCCCGTTACAAATAACATGAGTGACTATCTGACATATGGTTTCCGGTTGGAGGACAAACAGCCGCAGTGCATTTTGTGTTTCACGAAATTTTTTCTATCTTCGAAGCCACCTTCGAAGTTAAAGAGACATTTGGACAACGAGCTCTGCTCCATGATGAGAGCAAGGGGTTATTAACAAATACAATGGATTGTAAAGACTATTTTGAACATATTAAATTGTTAACTGCCTGGTACTATTGCAGTAATTGCCCGAAATTCAAAGCCACATACTCTCATGGAAACGACAGTTATGCCCATAATGGTCGACGTTGTTTGCGAAATTCTGGGACAAGATTCTGCTGAAAAAATGGCAAAAAGGCCTAATTTAAACAACACAGTTCACCGGAGAATTGAAGATATGTCAAGTGATGTTTAAATTAATTACATTTTTTTAATATAAGTCCATTTTTCTCTCTTCAATTTAGCGAATCAGTTGATGTGTCCGGTGCTGCTCAGTTTCTGTGCTACGTAAAATACGTGGGACACTGTGCTGACGGTGAAGCTGCAATGACGGGGACAAATTTGGGGGTTGTAACACGTATTTTAGCGATAGCACCAAATGCGAAATGGACACATTGCATGATCCATAGATATGCACTGGTTGTGAAAACTGTACCAGGTGATTTGAAGTATGTAATGGAGGACTGTGTGAGTATTGTAAACTACACAAAAACTTCGTCTTTAAAGTCTCGTTTATTCGATGAACTGTGTTCAAATTGGGAGCAGATTTTGTGCACTTACTATATCACACAGAAGAAAGGTGTCTTTCCCGGGATAAGGTTCTAAATAGATAAGTTTGATTGGAAGACGCAATTAATCTCTTTTTATGCAATGAGAACTGTCCTCTAAGTTCATGAGTTTGATGATCCGACGTGTGTTTGCAAAATGAGCTTTTTAGCAAATTATTGTCTTGTTAGGCTGGTCCGTTTAAGTCCCGTAGCACTGCGGTTAAAACTTATTCTACTATACCCTTTATTTGAAAACCCCGGTGAAACAGCGGTCTATACGCGAATGTGTACGAAAATGAGAGAGTCATCAGCCCTTTCAGCGCAGTTGTTGTGCAAAAAGATAAATATGCACAACTTTCATTTCAAGATTTATAAATTTTAATGCCCTTTCCGACTTCGTATCTTTGAGAACTAAGATTTTCAACAGTAACATTTTTGAAAATCAAAAACAAGCTCATTCAGCACATTAGGTTAAGCATGCGATTCCTTTGTGACTTCACTGAACTGTGAAAACAGGAGATCTTTTTTTTTACGCTATTATTTTTTATGTATCCTGTTTTTGAATAGGTTAACTTCATGCTGTTATTTTCAATGTAAAACAAATAAGTCTGGGCTCCCACCAGTGGTCTCATTTTAGTACCACTCGAGACTACTTTTTCTGAGTCTTATTTTAATACCTGCGATTAGCCCAAAAATAATACTTTTTTTTAAAGTGTTTCTACATCTCTACACTGTTAGAAACTTCGATAGCTATTTTACTATAAGTGTATCAATTATTTTGGTATTAGTTATGAATTTAGTTAATATTAGGAGTAGTGAAAATTATATATTGTACTTCAATTATGATAATGATCCATAAATGAAGGTTGGCAGTACAGAATTAGATAACCAACAAAATTGGAATTTTCCAGGGGAAAGTAAAAGCATTCTGTACCATCAAAGTCTCTATTTAAAGGTGAAACCGAAGTCCACTCCCAAGCTTAAATGCTGCTGAATTGAAGCCAAAAGAGTTAGACTAAAGAAAGTTATCCAGGTTCGTGAAAATCGATGTGGAATTTGACAATATCGAATATTGAGATATAATGTATATGAATACGGGTAAATAAAGTTTAATGTAAAAAACTGAACCACTGCAAAAAAATCGACAGAGAATTTTAAGACTAAAACTGCATGCGTTTTCAAAATCAGCCTTGGATAGCGATTAAAAATCGAGTTTTAAATTATTTGCAAAAATACAAACATTCTGAATGAGAATAAAAAACCTTTGATGCAAAAAATGTATCCTGTTCCGAGTAAATCGAATCTGAAGATCGCTATATCACAGTATGGTAGACATTTTTTGTTAAAAATTCGAAAATATATATTTCTGCTTTCAACGGACGATAATAATTTTAAAAAATATGAATGCTAAAAGGTTGAACGAAATTATTACTAACTTACAAATAATTTTACTTCAAATTCATTTAAACTCGAAATGAAATATACCTTCATATAAATAATTTGATTGTATGCAAAAATGAGATTTCAAAAAACCCTTTGACCACAATGTGTAATTGTCTTTTTTAAAAGTTTTTATTTAACAAACCCATTTTCGATAAAAATGTTGTTTATCAAGTTCTGCACTGCCACCCTTTAAATTATAAAATTTTAGAATTTGAATTCTAAACATTATTCCTATAGATTTCACAACATATGTGTTATAATTTAAGATTACTATTCCGGGAATATCAATTTACTATACGAAAGTATAGTATAGGTGTGGCAAAATTATAAAACAATTTAAAAGTGTATATCTTCATCTTACTTATTTAGTAATTTGTTAATATTTGGATCCATTATAAATGACGTGTAAGTGAAATTCTCGCTCATATAAGATGATCATGCAATTTCGATAGGGACATGAAATTGACATTAATGTTGGTGGTTACATTGATAGTGATGAAAATAAATTTATGTCAAATGTGCTCCTTCTTTGAGTTTTTGTTTTTCAGAGTGTTTTTTCGCGAATTCGCTTATGTTAAGAATCGTTCGTATACAAAAAAATGTAAAATGTAATGAATAACTTATTAATAGGTGTATTATACGTGTATGTGTACAAATAAATGTACACATTTATAATAAATTTTGAATCTGGCTTTCGAAAAATAATTTGCAACGTTTTTGAAATTTCCCGAAATATAAATTTACCATACAAAAGTGAAGTGAAAGTGTGGCAAAATAATAAACATTTTTAAAAGTGTATATCTTCATTTTACTCACTTAGTAATCCGTTAAAATTCGGATCCATTATAAACTATGCATAAGTGAAATTGTCGCTCATGTAAGATGATCATGTAATTTCGATAGGGAAATGAAATTGCGATCAATTTTCGTGCTTACATTAATAGTGATAAAAAGAAATTTTTGTCGAATGTGCTCGTTCTTTGAGTTTATGTTTTTCAGTGTTTTTTCGCGTTTTTCTCTTACTACTGTTGGGTTTTCGAGACCCGAGCGAATTTTTGGAGTTTCAATTCCGATAGGAAGCCATGCGTTACCGGGACCGAAGTGTGGGGGGAAATGTAGTCTAGAGCGAAGCCTGTCAGCATGCAAAAGGAAAATCTTAGTGCCTCATTAGTTTTTATGCAAAGATGAAATATAGACCACAGTAGTGCGCTCCAGAACCGGCAGTAGTGTTTACGCTGCATCGAGAAAAGTAAGTAAACAAAAATAGATTTCTTCACAGTCCCATGTGCGAATTTACGTCGGCACTCAGAGGAGGACCGACTATTGGCCCAACTTTGGCCTGAACATGGCCCGACAATCGGGTGAAGTATCGAAAATCTTTCTTAACCCTTGTGTTGCCACCCAAAAAAACTCACAGCATCTGCCACCCGGGCACCTGGGTACCCCGCCAACGAAATTGTTGTTAAAAGACAATTGTAACTTGAAATAACTATGTGTATTCAATCAATATTTAATTATTCATATTCTAGGAGGGTATTCCTACCTGAATATCACAATTTAATTATTCGCTAATTATTCGAAAGCGACGAAAAAGCAGGAAGTCATGCGTCGACTGCAATAAGCCCGTTGCTGCAGTTGCAGAATAGGGGCGTCACCTCTGTTTTGGCAGGAACAATTTTTTTTGTCGGCAAACAAAGTATTAGAATCTTTAATTGAAGGATAAATGAAACGATTTGACGAGGCAAAAATCAAAAATTATTGTTACTTTTATTATTACGATGTCTCAAATATGGGTCTGTCATGATATCGGATTTAAGTCACTGTTTAGGTGCTTTTAAAGATCCGTACGGCCTACCCCTTTGCAACGTCTCGTAGGGGCGGGAAGGCACCCCTTTCACTGGTCACAAAAATAACGTCAATAATCTCGATCATAATATGATCATTCCGATATCTTGACAGACCCAGTTTTGAGACATCGTAGTAACAAAAGTAACAATAATTTTAAACTTTCGCCTTGTCAATTCGCTTCATTTATCGTTCAATTAAAGATTCTAATAGTTTGTTGTAAAAAAAAAAAAAATGTTTTCCAGCCAAAATAGGGGAGACGCCCCTATTCTGCAATCTAACCAGCCCGTTTGTGATCAACACACGGCAAAAATAACTAAATGTTTGCATTCTAATAAGTAAATCAATTTGATTCATGTAAAAATGGGAATTAACTTTATTCTATGCATTTTTCTAAACAATATTTTTATATTATTGTGCAAAAAATGAAAACTCCATGATTTTTGTTCAACGATTACATCGCAAAGTGTAATTGTTATTATTATTATAGAAAGTGCACTGCATCAATAAACAATTAAAAATGTATATATTCTGTTATTATTTATAAAATAATCCATATTCAATTTATATATATTATTATAACAAACTTTATTTTTATGATATACTGTACGAAAATCATGCTTTTTCTGTCGGGGTACCCGGGTGGCTCAGCCGTGCTCTTTTTTTTCAATTGCAAAATATTTCAAGCTAAAAAATTTCTAAAAATATGTGCCATGCAAATTTCGATAGAGAATCAGTTCAATCATGTAGATTCGAGAAGCATTCCGCCTATCTTTATTAGAAAAAAAGTTATTTAATACAACGTGTGCAGATGGGTACCCGGGTGCCCGGGTGGCAACACAAGGGTTAAACGAGTAACGACTACTATCGGCCAAACTCTGGACAATAGTCAGCCCAGTAGAGCGAAATTCGATCGGATGCCAGAGCTTGACCATAGGCCCAAATTCGGCCCTGCTTTGGTAACCGATCTACGGTAAGCAGATTTGGGCCGACTAAGATGTTTTCAAGCTGTCCTGGGTCCCACCGACGTTGGTAACTGACGTCCGTTGCGGGCGAAAAGCCGACTGTCAGCATAATTCTGGCCCAACTTTGGGCCGATCATCGGATGAAGTTACCTTGATGCACCCTATGGTTGGTCAAATCTTGGCCCAAATATGGGCCGGCCGTTGGATACGAAATTTGGACACGAAATAATCATTGTAAAATAGCCTGGAACACCTAAAAAGCAACAAATTACACGAAAGTTTGAAAAAATTTGTTATTAAAAAAATTATCGTAATACGCGATAAAATTTCCTAGTTCCGTCAATGCAAATTTTAAATGCTCACTAAAAATAATATTTTATGTCATTATCAAAAGTTGTGAAATGGTCTAAAACGAGAAAAACAAAATATTACACGAAAAAAGATTATTTAAAGTGGGCGCCTAAAAAAGTTGTTTAAAAAAATCCTTGAAAAAAATTGTTTGAGAAAAATGTTTTTAAAAAATTGCAAAAAATTTCTTTAAAAAAAAGTAAACTTTCGGATAAACATTGTTTCAAGAAAAATTACTCAAAACAATTTCTTGAAAAAAATGTTTGAAATTTAAATTATTTATTATTTAAACAATTTTTTTTTATGTTCCCGTTAACAGTTCATTTATTTTACATCGACATGATGTCACATAATAATAATAAAATTATTGATAAAAAGAGTTGAAAAATTGTTTTTTCAACTATTTTGAACTGTAGCTTATGAGGATGGTTTTTTCACTGTAATATAATGTTTAAAAATGTGATATATGTATTCATTCTAAGTAGGACATTAACATTTATAAACAAAATACTCGGAATGTATTATTATTTATTTTTTAAATCCCTATTTTGTTATATCCTTAGAGAATAGTAATAGTGGGTGTTAAAATTATATAGAAAAGCAAAGTTGTCCCTGCATTGTAGCCCAAGGCTATGCCGATCT